>DWPV01001092.1:0-22537 GCA_018251915.1 Urbanus proteus proteus | reverse complement strand
GCTGCGAAAACACGGGCCGATAATGCGATTACAACTGCTGCGTAAATATTTTTAGCAATATTTTTAACAACATTGTGCATCGTGTATTTAAATCTAGTTGTAAAAGCATTAGGAAAGTCATGAAAATAGTTGTATTATTATCTTATATCTATATATTTTATCTTGGTATCTTTGTTAAATATTCGCAAAATCGGTCCAACTTCTCAAAAATGAAACCGATGCTAATTTTATTGTTGCGTTGTCAACCTGCATACTTAAATAATATGGATTAATTGTATAAAAATAATAATATACAATGTGTGTTTTTCGGAGTAATATAAAGAAGGAATATTAACTAGATTTGTTAGATAAAGTGGATAATACCACTCCGATATGTATTAAGTGATAACGAGTAGGTACATAGTAAACGAACGTGTATTTACAGTCCAGAGACATTCTATACTGGTAACATGCTCATAATGGCCAAGTGTTTCCGCTAAGAGAAATGATATCGACGAAATCAGAATTTTAAAATTAAACGTACGGTCCTCGTCACAGCTGCGTCTCCAAATACTTGAATTGTTCACGCTGATCTCGAACTAGTTATAAGGTATTAGGGGTCAAAATTGCATGAAAGTAAAGTTCCAGGGATTCGTAATCGTGGTGCCATGGGGAAGAATTTGAAAGTACAGTATTGGGACCGGAATTAGAAAAGTTCGTAACTACCGAGATACGCGCTCTGTAAAGCGATAAAGAAATCAAACGGAATTTTAGAAATTGATCTGATTTTTGACGATATGTAGCGGAAAGTTTTTCTATTTAATTAAACGTGGTCCAGATACCAATCTTAAGTTCAATCTGCCACTGACGTGGCGTCGAATACTTTTGACCGCTTTGTATATTGCAAACCACCCTTCAAATTAACCCTCTATTAACCTTCCTTGCAAAAGGGCATGGGGGTTAAACAATAACTGTTAAAGGCAGATTTATGTACGTCAACATGTGGCATATTAACTACTAAAGAAATGGACCGATTTCAATGAGATTCCTTTAACTTTACAAATGCGTAATATTAGATTAATTTTGTTCATTTTTTACCGCTATGTCGAATATTGTGAATACCTACAATATTTTTAATAATTGTTAAGGTTTTAAATTGTCATTTTTTTTGATAAATCTTAAGTTATTTCTCTTGTTATACTAAGACAGATTTAGACCACGGTCTAAAGCAGACAAATTCCCTTAATAAATATTTTAATATAAAATAATTATGTTGATAGGCCGATTAAGAAGAAAGTTTCAGCTTTTTGTAAATCAATTGACTAATAAATGAAGAAAAATTATAAAAAGAAAGGTTGACAAATGCCAAGTTATTTATTTCGTGGGAAAAACAATCGAGTCTAAAGTGTCGCAGTGTAAATGGTATTGAATATTCAGGGCAATAAAATCGCGCATAACTAAGTAATTTGAAAACCAAAATAGCTGTGCAGTTTCTGAACAAACAATTTTTGAATTTATACCTTGTCACTATCAAGATAAAAGAGAGTCGTTTCCAAAATAGTTTTCAAACCGGCATTCGAAGTTTGTTTTTGATGATCTGTTCTGTCGTCTAACAAATTAAGTTCGGCAACATTTGATGTGCCTAAAACCAATAAATCACAAAAAACACGGCGATTATTTTGTAGTCCAACAGATATATATGGCACTGTACACGGAAATTGGAATTAACACAGTTAAGGTTGCTAACCACTGATATATAAAAAATGTGAAATGCTAAGCGATTTCAATACGACTAATATATACGAAATTATATGTGAAAATTTAATTACCTACTGCCCTAATCTGTAATTAATTCCATATAGAGCATAGGTAATACATGAAACCGACCACAGATGTATTGCCACTCTTGAGGACTAGGATGATCGCTTCATATGTAGGTAGCCGTCGATGCATTGGCGAGTCCTTTAGTGTTGCAAATGTCCATAGATGACGGTGATCACTTTCCATCAGGTAGCCCGTATGCCTTATCGTTGGGCTTAAATACATATAAAAATGTAAGTCCTCCGGCTGCTAATTCTATTAAAACGAAAGAACCGCTTTATGCCAAAAATAGGTGTAGCGATGGTATTTCCCTGATGGAACTTGTTTCTAATTTCCATGTATATCTTTAAAATAGGTAAAGAATATACAGTAGACTCATATTCTTCAATTTCTTCATCCTCTATCTTAACCACTGTAGTGGATCACCGGCCGCCGTAAAAACATAGATTCGTTCAACATTAAGTCACAATAAACTGGTGATATATTTCATTCGATGGTTTATAGGCGCGATGCTCTGCCGTTACAACACAATAAAATAGGAAAGTGAAGTGAAAGGCTACATGATGAGGTAGATCTATTTATCACCACTAGATGTTCACGGTGATAATGGCAAAATTTTGTATCAATTAATCAGTGAAGAAATGCAGATCTCCGCCGTGTAAGATAAGTATCAGATGTCGTTTAACAGATTGTTTAATATATGTGATAACAGAAAATTATCATTTTTATGAATTGCAGTTTCCTATGAATTCTGTCGGTTTTAAAAAGTACTTTATGTAATAAATATGTAGTAAATAGTGGCAAGGTTTGTCAATACTTTATTTCCATCTGCGGCGTAAAGGTTAGGTTAGGTTAGGGGGTAAAATAAGGGTTTGTTGATAGTAACTCCGTATGGAAAACGTTTTGTTACCATATTGGGTGTTTAAGTTACACAAGAGGACGCTACTGCCTATCTCTTAAACTTTGTGCCTTAGTCGCTTCCTATAACATCCTGGAGAAGTGATGCTCTTCAAGACCGACATCACATGATGATGTCGTGACCATACCTACAATGCGATCAAGAGGATATGCGATCCTCAAGTGTAGGTGCTGTTTTACCTGATGTTTTGGTTATAATTGCAACAAAAAATAATCTGAATAATTTAATCTGAATATTTAGCTTTAATTTATTTCTAAAATTTAAAAAATAATCAAGTAAAACTATATAGATTTTTTTTTGCAAACCTTACTATTCCGGTAAAACATTTCAGTTAAAGATCATTTTCGTTTCGTTTATATATTTTATTTAAGGGTTGGAAAAATTAAGCATAAAATAGAATTCTCAACTCTATAAATTCAGAGGATTATAATCACATTAATTAATTAATAGCACTGTGTATAAGAAAGTTTGCAAAATTTGACGGATTTATGACTAGTTTATTAACCACTTAACAAGCCTTATTTAAGACATCTGATATGCATCGATATCGTTTGATAACTAAATATGCTATAACCGTTTTCATAATTGACTCTCATAGTTTATTAATATGTGCAATAATAAATTGTAATTTTAATTGGGTTTGTTAAGGTCAATATTACATAATAAAATCAATCACGTGAATCATAGATCAAGACGAATATAAATTTTATGTTAAGAGACAAAATAAAATAGATAAAATTAAATTTAAATTAGATAAAATTTACTTACAAGATGCTATACGGAAATTGTTTATGCATACACACAAACGAGACTAACGTACCGTAAGTTTATACCAGAGGTTCCCAAACTTTTTCGTCTAACGCCCACTTTGAAAATCACTTATTTTGTAGCGCCCCCCATTTTTTAAACTTAAAAGCCTTAATAACATATTACTCTCGCCTGGAATTTAACTAACCTTTTTTCTTTTATGTTATGTCAATAGCAAATGAGCATGCAACCCATCTGATGGTTAGTGGCCACTGTCGCCCGTGGACATCAGCGCCCCTCGATTGTTCTGAGCCCCTTACCGCCCCCCTCTAGGCCTCCAGTGCCCACAGGGGGGCGTTATCGCCCACTTTGGGAAACACTGGTTTATACGCATTACATCCCAGAACTCGTTTGATACGGATAGCTGCAATTAATATGAAATGTCATGTACACGCACGTAAGTGATGCAATGTGCTATACGGGTTCCATTTAATCAAATGTTTATCTCGTAATCAATAGGAATAGATTAGAGTTTAACATTTTAGTGGTTTCTTAAAAGATTGTATTTACTTTGAACATTTAGTAATTATACAAAACTTTTAACTTAGTCCTCAGAAATGTTAACGCGACTGTAATTGAGATACCTAAACAAATATATTGAAGGTTAAAGGTACCTTTAAGAAATAAAATTGGGGGGTGTGTTTGTAATCAATATACCAACTTTTTACTCAATGCATATGAAAGTATACACGATACCTACAAAAAAATCTCATTTTTTTTGTTTGTCTTCCGTCGGCCTGTCTATTTGTTTGAGGTATTTTTTAAACAGCTGGACCGATTTTCAGGGCGCTTTCACTAAAATATAGCTAAAGATCTAAGGCGTATCTTAGGCTATTTATTATTTTTCAAAAAAAGCATTAGCTCGCATTTAACTTTATAATTATATATGTAGATAGGTACCTAATATATTCAAAGTGAAAGAATGCCAATGGGCATACACGCTAGAACTTATCAACGCACCTTTCTTATTGACAAAGTTCAAATCGATTTAAAACTAGTTCATTTCAAATCATAAAATATGACAAATGCCGCATTATTTCTACATTCTGTGCTTCGCATTAGCATGCGAGCAATAAAGCCAAGCCCACGATCGCACCAATTCCTAAGACGTGTAATATCCGCCTTGTATATGGAAATCTGGTAAGAATATGGTATTTGTAATATTTTGTGTGCTTGTTAGTGTTTTATGGCACAATTGACTCGGTTTTCGGTTTCGCGGCTTCGGTTACTAGGTGTCCGCTTATAAAGCTACGGTCAAACTAAAGAGGGTGTAATGCGGAAGCGAGTTTCTAGTATGGTTTAGTCGTAAGCGTAGGAAATTCAACAATATGTTTATAATTTGCCAGTAGACAAGATTTATTTATTTATTTTTAAATATCACTTTTAATTTACAAAGAGGGAAATGAAATAGTCATTTCTGTAAATTCAATATAAAAGTGAATTCAGGTCCGTGGAAAAAGTGTGACTATACTAATAAACTGCTTGGATTAGATTATAGCATATCAAAATGAGACCCTTAAGACACCACTTAATCATATGAAGAGGTTTTTTAAAAATAATACAAATGTTACAGCTATCATTTAGTTACATTAAACTTTCTCACATCTTAAACAAACGAGGGATCGATGAATAATTTATAGATCGACACTTATGGCCCTAACCGGGGACATTTATGACGATTGTCGGTAATTAAATCGGTGTCAAAATAAACCCTAATGACGAATCGATAAGGCTTTGAAGTTTTATGTCGTTGAAAACATTAATATAATTGACAATTAGTTAATGTGATATATTATTGTGCGGGAAGCTACTGACATGTTTTGTTGGAGTTTGGGAAATCAAAAAGGACCCTCTTTAAATTCCAAAACAAAGTACAACACAAGGTGATTTCGACTGTTTCCACCAACGCTAAAATGGAATAGGAACGATATGAAGTTGGTACCTATAGCTACACCGGTCGCGGATCCTTAGGTCCTAAAAATAATGCAAAGATATAGCGTAATCGAACGTTTTGTTATCCAGCCTTAGCTAATGTGAGCAATTAAAATCAAACAGTTCTGTCGGTGAATTTAACGCCTATCAACACATCACACATATCTACCTAGCACATATATCTTTCGGAAAAATAACTAAATAGAACCGCGAAAATAGAATCAATATCACTGATTTTTTTTCTATTTTCTCAGATTTTTGTATCTGATCAAATACCCAGTTTAGACTGCGTGGTGACCGCCATGAAACGCAAAATGAGTACACATAGTATAGAATATAATCAAAATTCATCACTTACACGCCTACCTAGCCGGATATCGAACCCAGAATTCCGTACATGTTCAAACGGCATAGGGAACGTTGTAAGACCTCAAAAAGATTTCTTCATTTTATATGACACCATATCAGCGAAAAAAAAATGGCGAATATTCATAAGAAACATTAGAACCGAAATGGCGATCACTTTGGATATTCCTCGGTATTTTTTGTACGCAGTCATAAACACGATTAGGAATACATAAATCGAAGTCTGCAAAACCTATTTATTAAGCTGTTTTACAGCTCGAGTTCCTATACAATATTCTGTGTTTTTATTGCACGGGCAATAAAAATAAACGCAATAACAACGTACAGGAAACATTTGATATAACGCGCATGCACGACTTCTAATATCGAAGCAAGACGTTAGTTATTATCATAAAAAGCATGACACGTCTGCAAAAATAATTGTTATAAATATGTGTTAGTAAATGTAATTGTCGTTATTGGACTTGATATTCAATAGTAAGACGATGCTGCATATTTCTTGGATTTATTGTCTTTAAAGTTATTTGATTGGAGGTCCAATGGATGCCACTGCATACCATATGACACAGTATAATGTTCTATCCTCAAGGGGCCTACTACTGTGCTTCTGGGCTTCTATCTCCCCTCACTATTGGAGGCCTAAGACTTAACTATACTTCTCTTAGTTAGTGGCCAACACTAGTTACCTTTAAACAGCCCATATAGCCTTCGCCAGTTTAGCCGAGACTAGAACTCGGAGATCATCATTCAAATTTAACAACTACTACCAATAGTAACCAATAGTAACATGCCCTCCAAAGAACTTAACATTGCTTAACATCCTACGCACAATCCAAATTAAAATCGAGTATCAAGCACAATCTTGATACTCGCGAACAACCGGCTCACTACTTTAATACCGCGGCTCTTAACAACTAATTAATGTGAGAAATAAACACATTAGACACATTTACGTACAAATAAATTAAAGAAAACCGCTGTATACAGCGAAGTACACCAACGCAATTATCAACGCCGACTGGTTTGGACAAGAAATTTGAATAATAAAGATATGGGATCCTCATAAACAAGCATATGCCACATACCTACTTATCAAATTCAATTCTAATGGCGACAGAGATCAGTTTACGAGCAGTGGCGTATGTTGACGACTTTTATGCCTACTTACTCAGATACAGTCTTTGTCTATTCATCTTACGTTGTTTCCAATGAAACAAACTTTGAAAAATATGAATATTTTTATATAACAATAATAAAGGAACAAATTGAGTATGTTGTCCACCTGATGGCAATAAGCTACTGTCGCCCATGAAAATCTGTGATCATGTGAAATACCTACTTATCCGAGGGGTTTCAACTGACCACAGGTAGGAATTATTCTATGTGGATATGGTAATGGAAATTTACCATCAGATGGACTGTATGCTTGTTTGCTACTTCTATGTCAAAAATTTAGACTCTTTGGACTACCGCTTTCATTTTGAATCAATTATTTTCAAACGCCTCTAAAATCTCTCATTTCGGTTTTTCGGATAGCGCTCGTTCCTAAATAGCTAGAACAACGCACCCCGGTTTTCTACGAGCCCTTCACCATTCCCTGTAGGCCTCCAGCACACACACTCCAATCCAACACACTCACCTCACAAGGGTATTATTGCCACCTTTCAGAATCACATTAGAACAGTGACGGCGGCGATAATACCCCTGGTATTATCAGGTGGCGATAATACCCCTGGTATTATCGCCACCTTTCAGAATCTCTGTTCTATATTATAATCTAGCACTTCTGCATAAACCAGTTGTTCTTTGACAATATACCGTACTAAGCGTTAAGTTCGGCAATTGGCGGTGTCGCAACGCCATCGCGGCCATTACATTACGTATTCATACAATAAAACAGAAATAACGAGATGTGACCCCAACGAGAATCTTCATAAGGCATGTATGTAGGCTACGTACTAAGAACACGCTTATACCTATCACATATTTGGGAACATTTGTCTATAACGTGTGTTTTGAATGAATGGCGTTCAATGGTAGGTGTGTTTAGTAATGTTCAGGTTTTATGTTTGAGAAAAATATTTTATTTGCAGTGTTAAAACTTAGCGTCGATTGGACAACAGTGTTAATATGTTTATACCTAAATCTAACGATAAGGCAAATGGCCTGACTACCTGACAGTTAGTCACAATTGCCTATACACACTTGCAACTCCAGAGAAAAAGTTCATTAATATTACGAATTTTAAATAAAGCATATTGTCCACAATGACGGCTTTGAAAAAAAACATATATAATAGTGTTGATCATTATCATTAACTAATAATAAAAGGTACATATGTAAATTAGCAAGAAAAAACAATATTATACAATGCATGACATGCTGAGCGCCGATCACAATAATGTTCCCCGATATCTTATTAACACGATAGACGCGCCAATATCCTTCACCGCACCTTTATTGGCTACAAACCAGTACGAAACGATAAAATTAGTCGATCCATATTAAACTCAAGTACCATACACTCATATATAAAACGAACTATTCCCGACGTAAGATAAACAGATCCAGATCGAATAAAACGTTCATTCCTGTTATTATACTCGAATAAACATCTCGAATGAACATCAATAAACGCCGTTTACGATTGGACGCCGCAAGACAATCTCATCTGATAATAGACTGTAAGGTTCGAATAAAAATTGTTTACCGCGAGTAGCTGAAGCACTGCCACCGAATATGTATCGGTTTATGTGTGCGCCTTAGGGTTCTGTTGGGACAAGGCGAAAGCCATGAAATACGAGAAAATATAGAGAAATACAAGAATGTAGATAACAAATTATATTTTGGGTTTTTATACGAGGATATTTTTAAACAAAATTGTGTAATTTATAAAAAAAATAGTATGAATGAACCGAATGAATTGTAAAACAAGTCTGATTACTGTCTTATAGAGTATTTTGTACTAAAACTGTCTATTTTTTAATTAAATTTTAATGTATAGTATGTCCCAAATTGTTTTGTCAACTCAATTTTTGTTTACCATTCTGGAAATTATTTATTTATCTTGCACAATAGCACATTCCTCAGCAATCCAATTAATTTATGTAAATTTACATGACATAAATATACTGAACCCATCTATCACAAACTGGAGCTCGCAGCACCCCACTTTCCCCGAAGCCGATATCAGAGATCGTATAGCGTTTAATCGCTCCAACTAATTAACTAGGCGTACGTAAAAATTCGATAGTAAAATTGAGAATCGTTAAAATGTTCAATAAAACCGGTAAGCAGTAATAAAGGCCCAATAAATCCAGTATTAATAAAGGGAGAAATAAGCGTCCCGAATTCTTAGTTCCTAGTTTGATGGCAAGTTCTTTGCTTTATTGGCGATAGAATAAAAACTTTAAGTATGAAACTTGGGCACATTTGTCAAGTTTTAATTTCTGCAGTATATGGGGAGATGTTTTTCCTTTCGAAGCTTTTAATCGGACTGTTAAGTTCAGAGTCATAGGCTTTTTATCGCTGTTTGTAAAGCAGCTTTTAAATAGTTTTTCGTATAAAAGAAGATTCTATTTGTTTTAAGATACATTAAGAAGATAATATCATATAAAATAAATAAAGATATCGGTTGGTTTTAATTCAAATAGCGTCCTGGTACTTTCCTCTGATTTTTCAGTTTCAGATTCTGAGAAGCTTTCAACATAAAGTAGTAATTAAAGTATTTATTTAAATATATTGATCGTAACTAAATGCTAACGATTTTCCGTATCAGTCAAATATAATATATGAATCTAATCGAATCTAAAAAAAGTTTTAGAAATCTTTGTCGGCCAAAGCTGCTGCAAAACTTCGAATAAACTTTTCCTTGGAAATTATTCCAAAGGGAAAGTATTTAGGTGTGTAATCATCATATCATTTTAGAAAGAATGATTTTTACTATCTTTATAACAAAACAAAAACCCGGAACTTTTTTTGATAGTATAATTCGTCACCATAAAACCTCTAATCTACTCATTCACAAATATTTTTCAAGTGCTTTAATTTATAAAATAAATTCCACGCGATGATATGTTTAATATCTCTGTAGAAATTCGGCGTTGATTGCCGAGAAAGCGGCTAAATTAATAAGCCTCTAATTTTGGGATATGTACGTAAAAATAGGTTCTCTACAATAGAAATATTTAATAGGACTGTCCTGATATATTGTAAGATATTAAAGTTACAAAAATACATAATATTTTTATTTAAATGTGTTATGAAAAGATCAGTTTATAAGAATGATAAAACATTTGCTACATTTTCCCATGATATTTAGCCTAGGCTATTTATGTTCTATATCCACCGGTTTAAGTTATATGATGGCTGGTATTCAAAATCAGTATAGATATTTTAGTAAATTCCAACAAACAGTAAAATTAAGGATATAAAATATTACGATAGAGTTGTCAAAGGAACACCAGCTCATTAATTTCCATTAAAATCGTACATTTATATCAAATATCAAAGTATGCAATAAATAACACAGCACTGTATGAACCAGGACACAAAACCAGGGGACCAACCTATGTATAGTAGTAACCTTCTTATTACGTGGCTTGTGTCTAGCAATAACAATTAATTGACGAAGGAAACTGTACCCTGTAATGCAGAAATTTTCAGGCCAAAGTTTGATCGTAAATAGAAAATTGATAAGTGTATGTGTGTAGCGGATAGGTATGTATGTTCCTCGATTTAATATAAAATGTTGACTGGATCTTTTCTGGTCCAATTGTTCTGAGCTCGATAATTGTCCTCAGAACAATTCTTTGATTCAAACTATCCGGAGTTTCCTTAAGACATGGTATGTCTACGTAAATATATATTAAACAGTGGGACCGATGCGTGTGGTCTACCAATTAATAGATACTCCTCTAATTTATACGGTACGGCGACGCACCCGTTACGACTTTAATTGACTACCTTAAACTCAAGTAATGGACTTTTACTGTTTAATGAGCATTTCTTTTACTATTTTCGGAAAATTTCTTACTTTTACAATGTAATATCCGAGCTCGGTGGTCCGTGATTAAAATCTTCTATCCTAATTGCGTTTTCGGCCAATCGATTTCTTAAAGTCGATTACATTTGAATATTTTCGCTGCACTTTGAAATATAAATGCCTAAGAATCATTCAGAAAATATGTTACTTGTCATCGGATCCGATCGCTTCCTAGAAGACTTATCTATCTATCTTCGGCTTGTAGGTACTCGTAGCTACAAGATTCTGTTTAGATCTTTCGAAACAACAGTTTAGTATGCAAGTATCAATATAGTCTCGATGTTACAAACATATTAAAGCAGCAAAAATCCAATGAATGCTGTTCTATTGCAAAAAATCAATAAATTCAATAAATGTATCGTCAGGAATGTACATTCAGGGTTATGAAACAAATTAGAAATTTCTGTAACATGTTAGAGATAAAACTAACTATTATTAACTGTTGTTAATTTAACTTTGAATGTATTTTCTTTTCTGTATTTTTAATTAAATTTTTAATATTTAATAATATATTGCACTGCACTAACGCATTAATTTAACTTTGAATGTATTTTCTTTCCTGTATTTTTAATTATTTTTTTAATACTTAATAATGTAATGCACTGCACTAACGTTAAATGTAAGTGATGTTGATTCAATAAATAAATAAACATATCATTCGGAGTCTCTAACACATATGGACAACACTAACCATTCAATAACAGGTGATCTCTATACCCGTGAGATGCACCTATTACATAAAAATACTATAGAGCTATCAGTCACCAAGTTTCTCTTCATACCTAATTATGAAATTCGTTCACGTTGTCCACAAGTGTTCTTCTATCGAAGGTAATAAATAAAAATCGAGACGTTAATGTGTTACACATTCATATTAACTCGAGTTTGTCGCAATCGCAAAAGCTTACATCAGAATACAGTGTCTTAAGAAATATGAATGAATCAAGTTTAAATCGAAAATGGGCAAAATCTAGAATAAGATGCTGATGCGAGTATTGTAATGTTATCTAACCTATCATTAAGTATCTTGATCATAAATATTTTTATCTTCCTAAGACTATCATTGTTAAATGTAATAAATATTGCGATTTTTTATATGATGGAAGTAGCAAACAAGCATGCAGTCCACCTGATGGTAAGTGGCCATTGCTGCTCACGGACATCTGTAATCAATCCGAGATAAGATCACAGTCCTACCTGAGGTTGACCATAGATGCGTTGCTACCCCTGAGGACCAAGTTGGAATGCCTCGGATCAGTATATCATTAACACAGCAGCGCTATACTGCTGTTATAAGGCAAAAATAGATGTGGCGGTGGTGCCGCCGAAGTCGAACCACAAAGGGCTCTACCACCTTTAAAACCTATCTTATCAGACTTGCATAATTTAGGATATAGTGTTTGCACTTTCCTAATCTTTTAACGTTAGAAGATACATTTTCTCTTAGTATAGGACCAGCGACTTCGATGTCTCATTTTTTCAGATTTTTTTGTTTTATTCTAAAGTATAGAACTAACTACAATAGATTTGTCTATAAAATGAAATAAATTTATTGTTTTGGTCAACTTTTTACTCACAAGATGTATAAAACCATGAATCGACGTTCTAATTACTGTTTAATAATTCATTTTACGAAGCGATAGGCGAGCCGAGTAAATTGTAAGTCGTTATATCATTATTGAAGTGTACAAATCCGAAACAATAAAACAAAGAGATAGATTTGTGGATCGAGAAGACAAGCAATCGACCTCGCCGGTAAAACTATAATATATTGCTATTACAATTCCGAAATATGTGTGCATAAATCATTTGTAACAAAAGACTGACCGCCATCGCTAATTGGCCGTCGCACTAAACCTCGCCGCCATTTTGAAAACGCAAAACCCTATTTCGTAGATCAGGGACTGGTAACCTTTTTGTAATAACGGTAAATATTATCTGTTACTTTCTTATTATAGTAACTATCTGTTCATTTAAAATAGTTTGTTTAATGAACACAAGCAAATGTAATTTAGGAGATTTTCAATTTTATTAATATTTCTATATTTTTAAATTTTATGTCATAAATATATTACAATTATGCTCATCATAAATGATGATTGGCATTGAACCAAACTTAAAAAATATGAATTCCGTATATGTACTTCACAAATTTATTAAAAAATTGAAGAGCAATTAATATGCGATAAAAATAAGTAGGGGAACTACTGAGCAATATTTTTCAATCTTCCAGTCCTGTCCTTTATCCGTATACCTTAACATTTTAGGTTGCCCACCCCTGGCATAGACAAAGAGTCCAAAAAGCGGAACCCGTGTAACTGAATACTGTACCGCGAACGGACATTAAATCCCGGGCTATTGCGCCGCCGGTGTCCGTAACAACGACAGTTTGTTTCCACACACCTATAGTTTCTTTGCCGCTGCATACGAGCGTAGGTAGTACTTAACTTACTTTTTAAAGTATGTCTTTTAAAAATTTAATATTGTTTAACGATAGCGAATAGGTTGAGATTTGTTTGACGGATGTAGCAAACGAACTTATAGTCCATATGACGGTGAGCTGTATTTGCCGCAACATTTCTCGTCAACTCCATATAAAACGGAGTTCTGCCGTTCTTATAAGCCTCGCATCTCTTAGGAAGACTATAGAGTGTGCCAAAGAAATAGACATACAATTAATCCATTCAAAAAACCTAAGTGTAATAACGAACTGTTAAAATTTTAATCTTGTAAAATAATGGAAGCTGTTACCAAATTATATAAAATGCATTCATAACAAGTTGTTAATAGTGATATCGGAACTGATGCAACCTTTAATAACAAGGTACTTAATGTAACAAAGAATAGATTATACCTACGAAATTAATATGCAAAATTGCAAGATTTCTTGATGTTTAATTTTATTTCTTTCACTAACAAGTTCCATAAAACGCGCATCTTATTAAATATGGTATGGCAAGATGAAACAACTTCATTTATATTTATGGTACACGAACATACAACCTAAACGTATCCAATTTACAGATGACAAAATCACGTTTTGTCGCATAACCATACATATATGTACGTAAACACGTACGAACGAGGCGCCCGCGCATCTCACACATACACGAGCACTGCGCAACAGGTATAGACAAATGTGCTAAGTAAAAAATATTATTATAGCATAATACGCCATAAAACACCAGACTCGGAGAAACTTCAGCGCGTCTCAAAGTGTGCGGTTGCGTAGCGCGCCTACACGCCGTAGCGCTGGCCGGTAACTTCGTAGACCGTCGACAATGACGTTTAATATATCCCAACATACAAGTTGAATGATTCAACCACAATATACCTATATGTATTGTAGTTGTAGTATATCGCAAATTAAGAACCAGTTTTAATTACATTAGTCACATAAATAACAAAGATTAATGAAGGCCTTTATTCGAAATAGCCATTGTCCATTTGAAAGTGCGTATATTCCCTTTAATTTATTATTTTTACTAACGATCCAAATATTTGATGTCTTTGTAAATAATTTATGTTCGTATTTGTTATTAAGTAAGATAAAATTTCTCTTACTCAGATTACACTATATACTTGTTATTTTTTAAATGTTTATGTAAAAGTATACTCACATAAAAGTGTATTTTTAAGCATCCGATTAAGGTCACATGTCATATCGTTTATTAAAAAAAAATGAACTAAAAGTGACATAAAATATAAAACTCTTTTTTTTACAAAAAGAAACAAAACATGAATAAAGTAAAATGGAACACTGTCCAAGTTTGAGAAGCACGACGAAGACGGTACTCTAACATAAACAATGTCAGTGATTTCTATTAAAACCATTCGGCATTTCGATATACGAATTATATTAGAATAACGTCTGGGAACGGCTATCTACGCAATGTGCAATAAATAACATGGCGGACAGCCGCGCGGTAATGAGTTCCTCGCCTCTATCACCAACGCATAGAGTTCTATTTCCGTTGAAAACCAATTCTACATG
Source organism: Urbanus proteus proteus (assembly GCA_018251915.1). Lineage (NCBI taxonomy): Eukaryota > Metazoa > Arthropoda > Insecta > Lepidoptera > Hesperiidae > Urbanus > Urbanus proteus. The sequence continues at coordinate 7,675 of DWPV01001092.1, read as the reverse complement.
TTTGGTAAGTATCGGTAGTAAAAAATTTAATTTTTGGTAACCGTCTTCTTTGTTCAAAAGTTTAAGGACAAATTGTAGATGTAGCCGCGAACTAGTCATGATATTAATTGCGGTATCTCGTCGCTCGTTAGTAAAAAAATATGTAAGTCGTTTAGATTGAACGATTAAAAATAATTTCGACTTTGTTACTTCCGACTGCCCACGGTTTATTAAGCTCATGTTGATCTTTCGTTGCTTCTTTTGGAAACACTGGATTGTGATTGAGTTTATTGTTGCATCTTTCGTGTACAATTTTATTTTGTGCTAAGTATTCGTTTCTAACGCAAGGGTTCAGGTTGCGAATAACAGAGAGCCGTCTCATTTTTTTTAAGTTCGTATGTACCCTTTACCTTATTTACCCTTTACATTAATAAATGATAACTTGTTTAATGGTGCAAAAAACAATAATATATTTGTGAGTTTTAAAGGTATGTTATTTGTATGTTAAGGCTTTCGATTCGGTCTCAACTAGGATGTCAATTTGAAATCTAGATTGAAATTTGTTATCTGGATTCAAAAAACACAGTGGAAAGTAGAAAACGCATAGCGACATTAGACATTAAACAACAGATAAAAAGTGAAATAAGATAAAGCTACACTAAGCATAAACTACAGTGCCATACTATTAAGCCTTACTTATGACGTAAGCAGATGAATACCATGGTTTACGACCTTACTATAAACATTTTATGCTATAAAATAGCCACTATCAATGAGAAATAAAATTTTTGAAAACTTCATTTGAATTTTAAAATGGTGCAATAAATTTATAATCGCTTTACGGTGTCAAAATAGTTTGACATACCTGTTAAAATAAAATTTATTTTAACTAAACAGTTCTTATCTCTAATTAAAGTATAATTAGAAAAATCTTTTATAACAAAGAAAAAACTTAAATAATTTATTTAATATTAAAACAGTTTTAAACTGAAAGTTTCTTAGTAACAGTGTGAACAGCTGTTTGCTTTCAGATGTTTTCGTTTACATTTATATGGTGTATCCGGCTCGAAGGACCATAACTCCAGAGTCGGTAAGTAACACAGCGAGTTAGAAAACTACTTAGGTTTTCATCTGATTACGTTTTTGGGGGTGACACAATTAGAAAGGTGTATTACAACATCAATTAAAGTTTGTTGGAAAATTCTTACTTTGTACTAAGTACTAAATGTTTAAACTAATTCGTTATTCTGCAATCATCTTTCATATTATCATGAAACATAGGTCACTTCCATATCTTTATTAAAATGAAGCTTGGCTTTGGAGTGAGTTGTGAGTCAAATACTTAAGCGAATACACAAACAACATTTAAAGCACGCCATTATGTATGCGTTACAAGAACAAGAGCAAATTGACTCACACCGACAGAACTTACTTGAGGTGATTTTTAAAAGTATTAGTTCAATTTTGAAGCGAAACAATCATTAAAATTGATATTAAAGTTTTTTGAATATAGTGAAGCTAACATTGCAACTGAAAACTTGATAACCAATGCATAGCATATAGACAGTCCAGGGCTGGCAAGCACCTAACATAGTCTATTTCAGAAGCTTATAAATATTAAAAGACCCTCGAAGCATCTTTATATTTATCTTTTGTTCAATAGGATATGCCCTGCTATTGTGGAAAAGATGTGTCCCGAAAAATAGCTAATTTCCCTATTTTATTATACATATGGGCCTTTAATCAAGCCTGGGATATTTTTTGAAACAGACTGGCATAGTAATCATTTTCCTAAAATTCCCTTAGTGACCGTCCTCAGCGCTTTACAGTGGAGGACTTCGGGTACTCCATTGGACTCTCACCGAAGTCCTACAAGCGCGATGCCCCTTCCGGGCTCTCTGCTCTACTGAGCATTTCATTCTCCTACGCGAATTGTCTTATTCAAGATCAATGCAGAGCTTGCACGTCTCCAGCACACAGTAAGCGTTTCCAACAAACAATACGAACCCAGAAAGCGGTGAGGTTGGGCTGCAGCCGGCTCTGCAGCTCGGGGTCGGAGAGCGCGCCGCGGCCGAGCGACCCGGTGCCGCCCGAGGGCCGCTTGCCGCCGCGCCTCTCGCCACCCTGCACCACCACTACGTGTCACCCCCGACCACCGATCACACACTTCGATGCTCACCTAACACCTAACTACCAGAACTAAAAAAAACTACTAACAAAAACCCAAGTATCTCAAGTATCTCGTAGTATCTCGACGTCAATCTAAAATATCTACTTCATATAAGAGCCAATAATTAAATAATTATTAAATGTCTATTTCTTCTACTACTCCTATGCTACCCTAGCATCGCTACACGGCTGATGTCGGTGCAATGTTTCAGTCTTCAACATCTACTATTGCAACTAAAATCTCTATATACAATTACTTTGCGTTTGATTAAGATAATAAAATTAATATAAACGATACAAGATTTAACATACAGTATCATTTTAAATACTATCAGGATCTAAATATAAGACTTAATGAGAAGGACTCTTTGCCGTCTATCTATAATTATCTACAATCTACGTAATTAAGACTATACTAAACATTATGTCTATCTAGCAATACGCAATCAGTGTTCATACGACGTTATAAATAGAAAAGAATTATACTGAATTCTGCAATGCGAACCTAGAATTAAATGCAATACTTGTACACTAACTCTATTTATTCACGTTCATGCCAACTCAGCGTGAATGTATAATTTCTCATTACTATTACTTAAAATAGTATAAAGCTATATTCTCGTAGATGTACTATGTAATGCAGCCCTTCTGATTGGTCTACATATTTTAGCTAATCTATGAGGTTAGTATAAAGACACAGATGGTGTATTATATTTAAATTTAACGTCCGATATTGCATGCTACCTTGCTACATTTAATTACCCTTGCTTATAGCCTCTACAGAAAGTGGCCGTATTTCTTACATATATTAGTTTTATTATACGAATATGTGCGTATGTGTATTAAAAGTACAAATATATTTATTATGTATAATAATCACTAGTCTATTGTAAAAACTATAATTAACTTCAGAAGCCTCACAAAAGCCTTCACTACCCCACCCGTCCACAACTTACTAATATCAAGATCCGTATAGTAAAAGTACGGCCGTAGCTTAAACGAATCCCAAACATATCTACTTACCCGGTACTAAGTAAAATTAATTAACAATAAATACTAATTAACAAGACAAGACAGTTATGGTGAAGGTACTATGTCGAAATGTGTGATCGTGTAGCGTCTAAAAGCATCTATAGTCTATGTAAGCACAGTTTTGCTAGTGAAGACAGGATAGTGAACATGTACATACGTTAAACCACATTAAGTATATTTGACAACTGAAAGAAATATTTTGTAAAAGAAGAAAAAATATTACAAAACAAAAATACAATTTAATCATATCATACATTTATAAATTGTTATTAATAATGTATCGTAACGTCCCAGCGTAGCCCTTTGCGTTTAAGAGATCCCAACGCCTCTTATTTTCCTCTCATGAAACGCTTAAAAAGTCAAATTTCACTAAAGATGTTTTTGCACAAAATATTTTCTTTCGTAGTATCATAGTCATGAGTGCTATAGACACAAAAATCATCATTCTCTACAACCTGCAAAGTCAAGATAAATACCACCCAACCGTGCGCTGCCAACTTGATGATGATGGTGGGAGTAAGATTTTCTTAACTCCTATCTTAATCATGCTCCGTATTTGATCGAAACGGGTTAGTGATACCTACTTATGGCGATGGTGTACATTTTATTATGTCGCTTGTGAAGGAAGAAACAAAAAGGTAATGCCCTACATACATTGATTGTTTTTACGCTCCAACTATAAGGCCTCCAAAAGGTTCAACGACTACTATCCAGTAATAACAATCAGCATCAACGGCTTATCGTTACCGTGCCCGACACACGGAAGCATGCGGTAACCCATCCAACTTCCAACCGCACCTAACATTGCTTAACTTTGTCAATCAGATATCATCTGCATAAGCTGAGCTATTGGCTATACTCCTATAGTTCTATATCTAAAAACACGGTCATGATTCAAAGCCAATGTTTGAAATCGCACCATATGTATTATAATTTTCAAAAAGCCATATAATTAGTGTAACAATTCGCTCATACCAACCCGCATCACTTAACCATAAACAATAGACAAACGTTCGGCCAATCTATACGTCGCTGGTAAACGATTGTTTCGGCGCGTGTAATGGCGCCGTAAATCTCCCGTCCGTCCACGGCGTCCCTTCGCTTTACTGCCCGTAAAACTACAATACGGAGGAGTTATGCGTACTTACACGCCTTTACTTTGAGTAGAGTATGCCTTGCGAGTGAAGTTTTCTTACATTGCACGCGGCTGCTGCGATGCCAATGTTGCATTATTCTGCCTTACAATAGTTTTTTTTTAGTGATCGAAGTAGCAAACGAACATGCAGTCCATCTGATGGTAAGTGGCTTCTGCCGCCCTTAGACATCTGTAATCATGGATGTAACATAGAGTTCTACCACATTTAGAGTTATTCGACTTAGTATTGGGCTGCTATGATTTAAGTTAAAGAGCGTGTCAATTTAGAGGTCTGTCTATAGGACGTTCGAGTTTACTCGTCAGTAACATGTAAGATCGACCTCAGATATGAGCTCTCATATTTGGAGTTATCCAAAATGGGCGAGCACTACAGCTCAGAGCGAGTCAGATGGATTGCACGCTCGCTTGCTATTTCCAACTACTTACTCTACTTTTTCTCTTGACATGTCCTGCATTCTAATTACAATTTTTACTACTGTTATAGAATTATTGATTATCTTCAATGTATCTTTACGATGATGTTGTTTGATCAAAACCTAAAACATAAACAAAATAGAGTAGCAGAAAGGTCATTAAAAAACTTCTATTAACGTACTAAAACATAAAATTGTAATACGATTTCAAATTATTGTAAGATCTACTAAATTATTCTTAAAAACAAAGACCACACGAGTAGCTGCCTCTGGCAACCACTAAATAATATCCATTATAGAGAACAAATGCGGGCGTGGATTTACAATATCCGCGAGCACTAAAATAATACATTATATATTAGTATATAAAGTGATACAATACATAATTTGTTGGACCAAATCAGTCCAACTGAATCACAGATGATCCAAATATATGTTTCCGGTGATGTATATCATTTAAAATGTCTGTGTGGGCGAAGTAATCAAAGATATCGATCTATCGTAAATATTGGGAAATTGTTATGGATGTGTATTGGATTTTTTTATGCATTGAAAGTTGCAAAGAGGCACGCGTCCCACTTAATGTTGTGGACTCTAGTGTCCTTGGATATGTGTCAGTAGATAAATAGGACAGGACTACGAGAGATCGATCACAAATGTTTTGCTACCCCTCTTGATTAAGTTAAAACACTGACATACTTATCCGAGGCGTTCCAACTCGATCCTCAGGGGTAGCAACACATCTGTGGTCAACGTCATGTAGGACCTTGATCTTATTTGAGGTTGATTACAGATATCCATGGGGGGCAATGGCCACTTAAGATCGGGTGGATTCCCTGCTTCAATAAAAAACCACGATTTTATGCCGCCCTACCATCCATCATCAGCGTTACGAGGTCTATTAGACCTAAATCTACCCTATGGGGCTTTATGCCAATAGTCACAGCACCTGAAATGCGTGTTGACCGTAACAGGCGGTGTCAAAGTCGAAATGGTAAGTAAACATTGTTAAGATTAAAACTATATCGCCTTAAAAAAACTTACAAAAAACCAGACACGTGATTTTTTCAGTTCATTCTATCCATAAATATCTTTATTGAAATACTAGCTGTGCCCCGCAGTTGCATACTGTTACAAACTACCGTCCATAATCATTTTGTTATCCTTTTCCATAATAAGAATAGACTGACCTGCTTTAAGATATTTATCGACTTTTAAATACCAACTTTTATTTACATAAAATAGCAATAAAGATGATTTATGAAAAAAATCTATAAAGCAAACTCTACCTAACTAATGACTAAATATCTTATCTAATCTATCTAACGATTACCTACTACAAGTTTCATAGATAAATATTTTTTTTGTAGGAAAAGAATTTAACAAGAAGTATTTAGATAAGTGAGTATCAATTCTCTAGCACAGTGAACTACTATGCAATACTCTTTAATGTATACTTTTACGTATGGGGAGGGATATATCGCATTTCCTAAGCTATTTATTGAAGTGTTGTTCTTTTACTCAGCAATGTAATTTCAAAATGTCTTTACATAAATATTTTCTATATTTATTTAAGTTATACTTGCAAATATCAGTAATTAAACTGACTGTTTACTCTACTACAAAATTTAATTAGGAGTTAGTCGAAAACTTATCAATTCTATTGGTACAATAAAAATTATTTGCACTATGATATTTACTGCAATATCTGATTAACAACCAAATTAACAGCACCTAACGAACGCGACGAAACGAGAAATAGTGATGTAATTACCCGAAATAAAGCACGATAATTGGCGCTCACTATGCGAAGTGAGATTAAGGAAGGTCAAAGAATTATCCGTCTTACAACAAAATAATAAAGGCTAAAATAACATAAAACGCAAGTGTCTTTGTTAAAAATAAATAATAGTTATGGGAGTGCGGTGACACGATACAAAACCGGTACATAATACGTGTATTTGTCGAAAAAACTGGCCATGCCCACACTCTTGCGAATTGGTTATTATCTCATCCGCTGGTACTCGGCGGATTCATTACACACTTATTGGCTAGATATCGAATAAAACAATTCTTGTCTGGTACGTGCTAGTGATGGGCCCAAATTCACTTTAAATCCAAATATCGATATCTAGGTAGGTACCTACATGTTAAGTTATATCTCGGAATAACAGAAAGAAGATATCATATTATTATTCAATTGTAGCAATTTTTATAACCTTAATTTACAATTTAAGAGCCAATTTAAAATCTCCTAAATGAAACTGAATTCATGATTACCTATATCAAAATTATATTTAAAATTTGTTATAAATGGCAAAAATTAAAAATTAACTTTATAAATTAATATTTAAAATAAACGCTAAAAATATTTATGTTAAGCCTAGGTAAAATAAACTTATGTTTCCGTATTAAGCTGTAATATATAACGTATATACATGCATGTAATAAAAATACAAAAAATACCACTTAACATATTCATATAATTAAACATAAAAGAAGATCGATAACCTACAATCGACTAGTTCACTCCACTAGCAAACCAGTTCGCGTGTTAATTGCGGTACCGAATTGGTATCGATATCATTTGAATATCCGTAATTTATGGCCGCGACATAACCGCGCATCATCTCTGCTCGTACTCAACTTATTCGTGTTAATATACGAATATATTAGACGCTAATGTCATAAACGACGAGAACATACCATTGCCACCGGTAATGACCCGCGACCTTATCGAAAACTTGCTAAAAACATTTTAGAAACTATTTAGAATAAGCTTCCGTTTGTAGGTTCGGCTGTGTACACAAATAATCAACTTTTGAACTATATATGTATATTGTATGTGTTTGAAGCGTGTGGTTGGGAAGATATACTTATCCGAGGCCTTCCAGCTCAGTCCTCAGGGGAAGCAACGCATCTGTTG
>DWPV01001091.1:0-22551 GCA_018251915.1 Urbanus proteus proteus | reverse complement strand
GGGGGGGGGGGGGGGAGAAAAAAAAGAAAAGAAGGAGGGGGGGGGGGGGGGGGGGGGGGAACTTAGAACCTCCTATTTCTAAAATTTTATAATAAGCATTTGCAATTAGATTTTGGGGAGTTTTAAGCCCTATCTTCTCACTTGAAATCGGCGATTTATTCTTACAAGGACACAAAAACATGACTTTATTGACATGAAATTACTTGAAAATGACATTAAAGCAAGGAAAGTAATAAGCTATTGTATATCTTGATTGAAATTCTAGAAATGGACAATTATATAAATTGTTACATTGTTCTATAATATGACGGTTTTATAATATAATCCTAATTATTATAAATGCAAATGTTATTTTATGTTTGTTTGTTTGTTTGTAACGCCTTCCCGCGTTAATGACTAAACCAGTCTTTATGAAATTTTGCACACACATTGCTAGGTGTCTGGAAAAGGACATAGAGTACCTTTCATGCCAAAAAGTGTTACTACTCCCGAGGGAAAAGAAGCTTTTATACCTACAATGTACTTACTTTTATACCTACGGCCTCTTTGTGCGAATGTACAAATGTGCGCGAGAGAAGCTGCGGGTAAATACTAGTACAATATAATCGTTAAACCTTAAGAATTTATCTAACAACACATATTTATTCCCACAGAGGCCTCGGCACACAACTCGTCCGGCAGATACCGAACACGGCGATCATGATGTCAACATACGAAGCGGTCGTGTACCTCCTCACCACCCATTTCAACAGTTCCTTCTACGAGAACACCTAGCCACCTCACCCGATGGTCACTGAGTCGTAGTTCCCCAGACCTACCCTGATTGAAACTTGTTGTATGTGGTTGTATGATCTATGTTATGGCGGAGTCTTAGGAAAGGCTAAAGGGGCCTTAAGGAGAACAGTTTTAAAGAGGCCTTAAGAAGAACTATTTGAGAGCCCTTAAAAGTATCAGTTTAAGGTGCCGTAACAGGAAAGTCTTAAGGACATTGAAGGGACAGTAGCAAGAGGGCCTTGAACGGACAGCCTCAAAAGTGCCTCAAAAGGGTCCGTCTTCATAGGGCATAAACAGAAGTCTGAAGGTACCTTAAATTAAGTTTTAATTGGGTCTTAAGAAAGACTAGATCATAATGAGCCTTAAAAAGAACCGTCTTAATGAGCATTAAAAAGAACTGAAGACTTTTGTAGGAATTTAAAAACATGTAAAGAAAAGTCTTCTTTTAATATAATGATCATTAAACCATTAAGATTGCAACTATGTTTCGTAGTGAGGTCTCCATGGCCTAGTGGTTTCCAGACAAGCGGTACCCAAGCTCTTAGACCCACGACTAAAGTGTGATAAACGACAGTACAAGCTAATACAAGGAAATATTATAACATACGTGTTATATGTATCTTGTGACTGTATGTACACAGGTAGTCGCTTACTAAATCCTTATGTAGATCTATTTTCAAAACGTGGAAATATTAATTAGGGGACATCCCTAAATTACGTCTCACGAATTTCATCATTTTATCCCTCCCTCCACCTGTCACAGCTGGTCACATTTTTGAGACTTCCCTCCTCCCTAATATGACGTCACATTTTGAGATATACGAAGAAATAATTAAATTAAAGCAGTAATTTCAAATTGAGAAATGTAACGTCTCGAATTAAAAAAACCCTCCACACCCCTTGTCCCTCAGTCACACTTCGTCGATCCCCTCTCTCCCCCTTAACGTGTGACGTAATTTATAGATAGTCCCTTAGTCTAAAAATGATCTACTGATCATTTGCGAATAAACTCGATGATATATTTGTTTGTAAATTATTGTAGGTATGTTATAGGATTAAGTGTTGTCCATTTATTGCACCACATGAATTATACTTGTTTCAACTTGTTTCAAGCGAGTTTTCTTGAAAGCAATCAACAATAGTGATTATGTTAAGTTTAAACGATATTTAGGCAGTTTAATGTTTTATTTTGCAGTGACTGCGTAGGAATTGAAACTACAGATTTCACACTTTACATTTTGAAAATCTGCTTATATTAGAAATATTTAGTTTAATTTGTCTGTTATATAAACTTCCTTTAAAGACCCAAATCCTATTTTTTAGGATTTACGAATTGGTCTCACATAAATTTTTATATTGATTATAGAATCCAAATAGTAAAGAAGTCAACATTTTTCTAGTCTAATAATAATTTGTTCAAACTGTAAGCACAAATTTTACAAAATTGGGTTATCTAAATATTAATACAACAAAATAAGTATTGTATAATCATTTCATGCAGTCTTACTAGTCACTAACTCAGTGCCCAAAAATAAGAGCTTTTCAATGAAGATTTTATAAAAATATCAATATGTAGTTTAAAGGTAGTCAGATGCAAGCAAATTTAGTCGATCGTTTACAAAGTTATATTTCCAAATAAGTAGATTTTAAATTTAACGAAAATTAAATGAATGTAGATGATCTTTATATTATGTTATTGTTAAGGCATTGCTATAGTTGCGTTTTGCGGTTTCGTTGCGTGTCCGTAGATCTCGTTACCTGTGGCGCTGGAAGGATTACGGTCAGGGTAGTGCATCTGCATATAAGTACCACCATTGATACCAACTATTTCTAAACTTCCTCTATTCTGGACTATTCTGTCGTGTAAAAGAAATATATTTCTGGCAATTTTGTTTTACAGTGAACAAAAAGGCCACTTCATAACTCTTATTTCCGTAATTGTCTTTGTCTACTGTCATCGAATAGTTTAATGAAAAGCTTTTGTATGTATCTTCTTTCATTATAAATAGGGACTGCATCCCTCTTTCATCCTACTGCCCGTGACCTTGAGTAGTGACCTGCACACAAAGGTATGCAACAACTATGTTGTTATTGTAGTAAATCCGGCGAGATCCCTATAAAAATGTTTGCTACATCGACTATAACAATGCCCAATGATTCTATGTGGTTAATAAATATTAATAAGTTTAAGTGCCTGCGTATCTTAAGTTGCTTGCAACGTAGTGAAACTACCATTTTTAACCATACTTTCTTCGCAAATTTAGCATGTAAGTGTAACTGATTTGTGTATCAAATCATTTTTAAATAAAATCAGCAACTTCGACAGTCCCCTAGCACAGATATAGTAAGATGTGAGCTGTGATATAGAGCTTGTAAATATTAGTTATATTACGCACATTATTAGGTTTTGATTCCCTATCGATTTTATACCTCTTAAAATAATCGTTTCTCTGATTAGTCAAGATGCACACCTAATTTGTTCGACGTTTTTAGGTAGCGAATAAAATCTATTCGAAATTTGGTAATATGCTTCTTTTGATATTTTATGTTGGCTAAGGTTTTTTTGGCAGGAACAGTGGTTAATCATTCTATGTAAATTGTTAAGAACAGATTTAGAAATGTGTCAGACTGAGTATAAGATACTTTTGTTAAATAAATAAATAAAATTTAAAAATAAATACGGTTTTTATTTTATTTTTAGTAATATAATCAGTATGGGAAAAATGACAATAAAATACTGAAATGCTATTATTACAGCATGAGATATATTCATTTGCACAAAACTTGAATAGATTTCTCGAACTAAACTACCCTCAAATTTACCTCATATTATCATGAAAACAAAGACGAGTAGATATACCCATCTGTGTTGAAACATTTGCATGTAACGAAATAATTACAAGCAAATGAAAACAAAAAAATTGTTAAATAAAACTAAGATTGATCAATTAATTATTTTATTCACAATCCTTATTACAAACAGGGCTCCTAAGGTTTTTTAATAAACACGAATAAATGATGTCGCAGCATATAAAATTCACACATACAAACACCAATTTAAGACCATAATAATTGCTAATTTGACTAACTGAAATGCAGAAAAAGATCTTATAGATCTGTACCCCTATTACGTTTGTTGTGTTTGGTGAAATGTTCTTTGTTCATGTTTGGGCCCATACATCTACATGCAGTGCTCCTAGCGGACCGTTTAGGTACTAAAATTTTACTATGCATAACAGGCATAAACATAAACTGAGATTGAATCAAAAAAGTAGCGGACTTGTACTAAGGGTTGTCCAACATACAATACAAGATATTGAATTGATTCGCCACCTATCCTTTTAAGTGGTGAATCAATTCATAGATTTTTGTGTCAATGACCCACCAGTCTATAGAGGGATTTAATGGCTCCTGATCGCATCAATTTTGGACAGCCCTATTATACAGAAAAAATTTAAAGTCCTTGTCAACCATAGTGTACAATCCTGATGTGTTTTGACCAAAATATAGGCACAGAACCTTCCTACAAGACTAATATAGTCTTTAGGATTGCAGATACATATAATTCCTAAGTCAAGTTATAACACCGTAATACCCTCCTGTTTATTAGGCTGATAAATAATAAATACCACACTTTAATTACTCAAAATGAACACTTTATTGAGTCCCATTTCCTATGACATAAAAGGTTTTATCAGACATTTAAAGGATACATTAGTTATCAATACCCAAACATGAGTTGATATTGCATTAGGTGTATTACTCGGATAAGTCAAGAAATTTGACAGCGGAAATAAATTACCCTTTAATGTTACAATAGGTTCATATCTATACCACACAATGGAACAAAACATCACTACTATACATAATATCTGAAGTCCTAAATGCACTGAGCCTTTAATTGCTATACTTTTTTTCATTCGAGTTTGAGAATTGTCTTTTAACTCGCTCTCAAGTTTATTGATTCTTCGCTGAAGTTTGGAGTACGCCGCAAACTCGTCTTTCATTGAAATTGTTTTCTGCTCCTTTTTAAGTTTTAATATTTCTGCCCATAACGTCCTTTCCTCATTTGATGGTCTGGCAAAGAAAGCTGCAATCTGATAATATCAATGTTGAGATAAATATGGTTACTTTGCCAATAAGTTTATGTATGTATATACTTTAATACTTTATGGGTATGATACTTACCGGTTTAACCAAGCTTGGTACTAAAACATTCACAGCGCACAGAATGGTCAGATAAACTAATAGGAATCCATTTATAACTTCCAACATTTTTGTATTTTGTTGTGTGGTTATTTTATAAATATAACTACTTTATCGAGTCGTGCAGCTAAGCCAGTGTTATTTTCTGTTGCTCTTTTCGGATTCTGCATGAGTTTGATTTTAAAAACAGTAGTATATTATTTAAGAGTACTTTTATATTTTGATTTTAACCTTATTTTTCTATTGCTTTGACAATGACGTTCCCATTTTTTGCTTTTGACATGACAATATTTTGAAGCAGGGTGTCAGCTTAGGATGTCTATGGTTTACTTTACAGTGATGTACGCTATACAACTATTAAACAGTTAAAACGACTATCAAAACGGTTTCGTTGGTAAAATGAGTTAATTATTATAATCAGTTATTTTTACTGTAAAATATTAAATTATTGACAATGTACTCAATTCATAATCAACTTATGATTACGCGAATATTGAGATTGTTTTTTATTTTGTATTAATCACAGAAATTAAAAATAATAAAAAATGCACAAAAAATGCGCCAATCGACAATATTGACATTGGTGTTGTGACGGATGACAATGACGTTATTGTGAGAGTTTGTGGTTATGATATGTGTGGTTAAATTTATATTTTTATAATAACTTTATTTAATTGATTTTAAGGCGTTTTATTGACTCGAAAACAATAAATCATGAAATAAATAGTAATATGGCTAATGTGATATATTTAGAAACGTATTCAAACCTAGAAGAATATCAATCGGCACCTGAAATACAAGTTCCAATAGAGTCGCTTTTAATATATTGTGTTTATAAATATTGCTCTCCTCAAGACGTTAGATTGAAGTTTGTGTTTCTGCCTACAAACGATAAAGCAGTTTCTGTGAATTTGGTGACTAATGGAGAAGTAGATTACATTGATGCAAGAGATTTGCCGTGGCAAGCGTCGTCATGTGTGTTCCCTGTAGTTATTCATGAAGACACTGTTATAACTGGCCTGTGTGCCGTGGCTCGCCACATTAGTAAGTATCGGTCTAAACCCCAATTGTCACAAGAGCATGAAGATGGCTTGCTTGGTTTCCGTAAAAGCTGCCTTCAAGCACCTAACGAAGTCTCCATCTGGACTAAGTTCTGTGAAGTAGATATCATAAGGACAGTTCATGATGTTCTAAAAGCTCAAGATGTAACAGAGATTCCTGAAAACTTGGTGCGTTTTGAAAACCATCTCCATAAGCCTGTTAGAATTCATAATGTGTATAAAGTTGCAAGGGACTTTAAAAAAGACACCTTAAACTCAAACACGAATAAAGAAGAAATTAAGGAAAATAAGGAATCATCAGAAACTACAAGGACACCTAAAAATAGAAAATGGAAATCTAAAAATAAGAAAGATCTTGAAATAGATTGTTCCACTAAGATTGAAAACCTGGAACTTAGCCACCAGTTTGCGGAGGGTCCATTTTTAACTCTAGCAGATTTAGTTCTGTTCCCGTCATATCACATTTTAATAGAATCCCTCGGTTCTAGCACATTTAAGTCTCTTCTTCCATTGACATACAATTGGTTTAGTGGTGTTGCTAACATACCTGAAATACACTCTATTTTTAATCTCTTGAAAAATCTCTCCATCAAGCGTTTTCTTACTGAAAATTTAACAATACCGGTTACCGATGATGTTAGCCTCTACAAATCAGATCCCAAGAGACACAATCCTAAAAAGAGGCTATTCACTAAAGAGGATGACATAGAAAATGCTCTAAGCATTCTAAAAGATGACATGGAATTTAATGTATGTTTAAATGATCGAGTAAATGAATTAAATTGGAATAAGATCCCAGATGGAGCCAACCCTGCTGCCGGTCACTTACCAAACGAAAGGATAGTCAGAAAATCTCAACAGCTAGAAAATTTAACATTAACAGTCATGTCTATAGCTAAGGAAGGAGATCTGATTGTAGATTTTTGTAGCGGAAGCGGGCATTTAGGTATTTTAATAGCCCACCTTCTTCCTAAATGCACAGTTATTTTATTAGAGAATAAGGAGCAGTCATTATTGCGAGCAAGAGAGACGGTACTTAAAATGGGTCTTTCAAATGTTTATTTCTTTCAGTGTAACCTCGACTTTTTTATAGGTAAGTTTGACATTGGTGTAGCATTGCATGCATGTGGCATAGCAAGTGACTTAGTTTTGGATAAGTGCTTGAAAGCTAATGCTAGGTTTGTTCTATGTCCTTGCTGTTATGGGTCCCTCCATGCTACTGACAGGATGGTTTATCCAAGAAGCAAGAAGTTCAGTGAATTAACCATTGACCAATATTTATGCATTTGTCACACAGCTGATCAAACACACAAAGAGCATCCTTTAACACAAAGAGGTGATAAATGTATGGTAGTAATAGATTCAGACCGAGCTAGACTTGCAGAAGAGTTTGGATATGATGTAAAGATTTTAAAACTTAACCCACTTTCATGTACTCCTAAGAATAACTTCCTTATTGGGGTACCATCTTAGAAGTAATAAATAAAAAACATTGTAAAATACTCTCATAGACCTAAGAAATAAAACACATTGTAAAATATTCTACTATTTTATTTTAATTTTTCCTAAATAAACCATCCTTGTACTTCAATAAAAGTCTTCATTTCATCACACCAAATATAGGTTCCAGGTTTCCTTACAAATCCTTAATTAAGCAAAAACTAACTTAATCATTGGTTTGTTGAGACTATATGTACCTATATTATAGTAATTGAGCTAATGGCCAACAATAATCACATGCCAAGTAACAATTTAGCTTCTAAAACTATTTTAAAAAGAATTATCGAGATCTAACGACGGGCATACACTATAGCTGTGCGGCATGGTATGTACACCTGAAATAAAAAAAAAAACATTTAGAAGTTAATTCGGTTTTCTAAATTCTTTTCTCTTTAAATATTCTTTATTTCTCATTTATACAAGTAAATAAAATTGTAGTCTCTTGTGATTTCAAAATAACAATTTTGGCTGAGGTACTCTTCTAAACGGCTGGACGATTTTGACTGGACTTTCACTGGAAAATAGCTGAAGTTCTAAGGCACTCAGGCTACTTTACTTATTGAAAAATCCATAAACGCATGCTCGCGATGTCGCAGGAGAGCAGGATGACATATATGTTTAAATATGTATTCCTTTGTACACACTCATCTGCAGCATACAAATTTTACTAATATGTTCCAAAGTACTCATAATTAAGAAAGAAAGAAGAAAGAATAGAAATAAGTCAATATTAATTTACCTGTATTGAATCTCTTCTGTTGCCCCAGGGCATATTCTGTGTTAAATGGGTGTCGCCCTCTAGCTCCACACGACCAAAGCCACCATATTTTTTGCTGTCTGAACATAACACGGCCTGAAAAATAATAACAGATTTTTAAAGGCATGGTACTTTCATACTCAAAAGTAAATGTTTCTACCCACACTTAATGCAATTTTTTTTATCTATAAATACATGGATAATGACAACGTTCTTGTTTATTCTATAGCCATGAAGAATATTCAGGCTGTAATAGTACATTACGATACGGGTGATCTATGTTGCCTATTACGGCACGGCGCGAAGTTAGCGCCCGAGCGAAGCGAGGGTGATAAACGCCGTGCCTAATAGGCAACATAGGTCACTAGTATCGTATTTTATTTTATAGTACGCGTGACATAAGTCCGCTCGCACGCGGAAGGGCGTGCGTAAAGTGCGGGCTTAGGTCACAATGTGCTATAAAATGATATACATATTCGAAAGCAATTTTAAAATAATTGTAAAAGTTGATAATCACCTGATAAGTCCCGGGTTCATTTACTCCAACCCTGTAGTCAGTGAAGCTCTGATAAGGGTGGAAGTTGAACACGAACAGGAGACCAGCGCGCTCAAATGCTATCACCTTGTCGCCTTCGTGCTTGCACGATACGTACCCCTGAAATATAAGTTAAGTTTCACAAATATTAAAATAACAATATGATGATTTATGTTTATATGAAAATTTTAAATGACCTTATGTATAAATCATCACAGAAAGCACGTCATTGGCTTCGTTTAGTGGCTCTGTTCCAAATTATAATAAATTAACATACATGTTTATACTAATATCGAAAATAAAGGACCTTGTTACGTGGATTACATCATTCATGGATTGGGTTGCATACGCTGAGACTAAACAAAACTTTTAAATGAATATCCTGAGGATGTAAGCCAACTGAATCATACAAAAGAAAAATTCTATATATCAGCCTGATGTGGGCTTACCACATTTAGAATTTTGCTAAACAGGGAGTCAAATCCTATACTAGCTGCCACAAACATTATATGAGTATTTTTTTTATAAGAGCATGCAGCCCACTTGATCGTAAGCGGCCACAGGCGCCCATGGACATCTGTAATCAACCCTAGATAAGACCAAGGTCCTACCTGATGTTGACCACAGATGCGTTGCTAGCTCTAAGGACTGAGTTGGAACGCAGCATTTCACTATAACAGCAGTGTTAAGCACTGCTGTTATAAAGCAGAAATAGGTGTGGCGGCGGTGCCGCCGTAGTCGAACTCCATAGAGTTCTACCACCTTTAAAAGGTACTTAACAATAAGCTACTTACCGGGTCTGACCTCAACCAGCCGTATTTCTCCTCCAACGCGTTCATATCTTTGTCGAACTCGTTGAGAAACTTGTATTTGAGTAGGTCATCGTCCACCAGATGCCACTGGCGCCGCGCGTAGTGGTACGACGAGTTGTTGCCAGCCCGCGGGAAGTCCAGCCACTCCGGGTGGCCGAATTCGTTGCCTGGATAACGAATTAAATTAAAATTATATATTATGTATATCATAGTTGTATAAGTAATTGCTAACAAGGCAGTTAATAAATTATCAAGTTTGTAAATAAGTGAATTGTTAATGTTTATCATATTATTCAATTTTAAATGGTAATAAGGTATACAAATAGCAAAATAATTACATACATAGATATAATTAGTATATTCTCCTACCATTAGATCCCTTGGGTTTTTAGATACATAGGAACCTACAACTCTTCCTCCATTTTATGTCACATTTTTTTGTATATTCAGGTTCGGCATTAACAAGCTAAGCGCCCCAAACGAATCACCCATTAAGCGCCTTTAGACGATTATAATTATTTTATAAAGGCTAAAACAATTTGCTTTTATAGACTAGCGTTATCGCTCGTAGCGCTCCGAGGCTACGGCTCCCTGAGCGACCGTCCGGGTCCCCCTTCCCTAAATCCGACATTGAACCCCACAGAAAAGGGTCTCTTTCTCCGTCTCCTTCTTTAATGTTGATACTGACCAATAAAATTGAGGTAGGCCTCCCCGCCGAGCGCGTGCGTGACGAGACGGATCATGCAGTGCAGCGCCAGGCCGCGCTCCACCACGGCGCTGGGCTCGCTCAGCGTGCTCATGTGCGTGTACATCGCCGCGTCCATCAGCCAGAACGCGATCGTCTTGTCGCCCACTAGCGCCTGGGATAAGTTTTACGAGTTAAAAGTATTGCAATACACATTCACAATGTTTAATACTACTACTACTATAAAATAATACTAACTACTAATAGTAATTGTAACTACTATAAAGGCTATACATACCTTTTATTAATGGTTACTATAAGTTACATAATTCATTTCAATACAGATAAAAAAAATATATATGCTTGAATGGGGCATCGCAGGTCGTAAGCCAGTGGCACTTAATATTTTAGACCATTGGTTTCTGAACTTCTAAGGGGGGCTGATAATATGTATATAAATAAATCAGAAAGGTATCCTACATTAATGTTAACATTTTTCAGTAAATCTTAGAATACTTTATAAAGTTACCTGGTCGTGACTCTCAGCATACGCTACAGTACCCTCCATCCATCGTCTATTCGTAAGTGTGTGGACAATGTGGCCCATCTTCCAGTCCTCGTCCTTCTCTTCTTTCAGCAGCTTGATCCACATGTCCGGGATGGCCATACCCAGCCGGAAGTCGAACCCGGTGCCACCCTCGTCCACTGGCCGGCCAGTTGCTGGCATACCCGATACATCCTGGGAAGAAATGTTAGTTTTAGTTGTACTAATTATAAAAGTTTTTAAGTTTCTGCATTTTCCAAAATATATCCTTATCATTACAGATTCTTGACGGTAGTCCGAATATTTTTTGGCCTGTTTTATTTAACTACCCAAAATGTAATCGTCATTATCCTTTTACTTCTTAAGTATGACACCAAGAAAATACTCATTGAAGTTTCTTAAAGATTGATAATGATGACCGGAATGAATAATAATTGATATGAGTTATTATTTTGAAATCATTGGTTATTAACAAGCGTATGCAACGATCTATTCATTTAAATTAGTATACTTAGAATAAACTCAAATAAAATAAAAACAGTTAACGTCTTCAATAATTTGATTTTACCTCAGCGATAGTGATAGCTCTACTGTCAGCTTTGTGTATGATCTCGTTGGCCAACATGAGGTACACCAGTGCTTCAGTGTCCACGTTCAGGCCATAGTACTCATCGTAGTGGCCCGAAAAGCCCTCGCCAATACCCCGGCTGTGGTACAACATTGATGTGACACCATCAAACCTAGAAAGGGAGGTACTTACATAAACATACTATTGAATGAGGGAGAATAGTGAGTGGAATCCATTAACCTTTTGATGAGTGGATAATAAACGGACTATTTGATTTAAAGCCATTTTTTACAATGGATAGACCATTGTAGGGCTCGAACTTGATCATTAAATTTCTGTTCACAAGTGTTTGTATCTATAAATAATGAGTACCTGAATCCATCAAACTGATATTCTTCTTGATACCACCTTAGATTAGATAGCAAAAACCTTAGAACTTCAATCCTGAAATAAAAAAAATAAAAAATCAAAGTCATTGTTTGTCTTATTAATAAAGATCCTAATTTATTAAAAAACAATAGAAATGATGTATTATTGACAATATTTTATTATAATATAGGTAATGAATGCTAAGCTCTATCCTGTATAAATAGTATTATCTATCTGTACAAAACTTACTCTGAATAATTAAACAGGCGGCTGTCCCAAAGCGTGTGTGTGCCGCGTGGCCCATCGTGGAAGTAGCACGCATTGGTGCCATCAAACTCGTTGAGGCCGTCCAGCGTGTTCTTGGACGCGTGGGAGTGCACCACATCTAGTAAGACGTAGAGACCCATCTCGTGTGCTCTGTCTATTAGCTGCTTCAGCTCACAAGGAGTGCCGTATCGACTGGAAATTGTAATTTTTTTAAGTTAATGGCAATAGAACAGATACAATGTAGTAGTAGATTAATAATGAGATATAATTTTACAAAATTTATAACAAATTCCCATACTAACATACTAACTACCTCATCTATTATCAAATTTTCTCCCAACTTCAAAGTTTCTCCCAACCAATTCAGGAGAACAAAAGCAAAAATACCTTCTACACTCTGACCTGACCTCTGTTTAGGGGGGGCAAAAACACCACCTAAACGAGAACACATATTTGCTGTTTTTCAAAGACCATTCCAAACGTCAAATTCTAACTTTGTCGTCGACGTCAGATCGAATCTACATCTACTCTGCATAGAACCAGTCAAACTTCTTTAAGTCAGACTTACCTGCTAGCTGCAAAGAAACTTGTGACTTGGTATCCAAAGGAAGCGTAGTAAGCATGCTCCATAATTGCCATGACCTGAATGGCAGTATAACCTTAAAAGAAAATAGAATTACCCTCATTAATAAAGCATTCACAGACATGAATAATAAGTATACTTTGATTGTTTTAGTTTTTTACCTTGTTTTTTAATCCTAGGTAGCACATTATCTCTAAATTCCAAGTAGGTGCCAACTCTGCCTTCATTGGTTCCAATGCCGACATGGCATTCGTAGATACGAAATGACTTTGGCTTTTCTACTTTAGGATGTTTAAATTTATACGGCTGTAACAAAAAAAAACAAAAATGAAACATAAACAAAAACAGTGTTAATTAATTATACTGTAAATAATTAGATACATGTTTACCTATTTGTTTTCACTTAAATCTTTTCATTAGGTAGTTTTTGTTTTCATTTGTTTCGCTAATATGGATTTCTAATAACCACAACAAGTTAACTAGTATGGAAAGACATAATAAGATTGGTGGAACTATCAACGTATTACACAAAGGCTCAATAAACTCAAGGCTCAAGAAACTCATTAAAATTTCATAAATGGACAGCGCCATCTACTTCACTTTCCGCCATCACTATCGACTAAAT
The DNA here is from genome assembly GCA_018251915.1 of Urbanus proteus proteus. Classification (NCBI taxonomy): domain Eukaryota; kingdom Metazoa; phylum Arthropoda; class Insecta; order Lepidoptera; family Hesperiidae; genus Urbanus; species Urbanus proteus. The sequence continues at coordinate 9,265 of DWPV01001091.1, read as the reverse complement.
ATATTACAATACTTTTTAATAGTATTTAATTACGGTTACGTCGTTTGACTGCCATAAAAATGGACTTTTCAAGTATTAATCAGTATACTTAGTATGTGTTAAGTACATTTTATCGGCAATAATGATCGAAATCGCTCATACATCAAGTACATTCAGCACCTCTATCGGAACAAATAGTAACTAAAATTTTACTATGTTTGAAAACGGGTAGCATGTCCTATATTTATTATTGTATAAACGGTAGATAGGTTAAAACATATGTAGTAGTATCCATTTATGTAAATATGTATGCAAATAATGATTGGATGAGACAATTTACTTACATTATCTGGTTTATATATAAATTGTTGGTAAGTAAACCCTTCGAATGGTTTGACGTAGCTGGCCCACGGCGACACCCGGTAGAGGTGCTCGTTCACTATGATCTGCACCCGGGATTCGTGCTTCAAAGCACAGGAGCCGTCTGCGTTGGGGGGGATGACTAACTCCCATTTTCCAAACTCCAACTTCTTGAACGGATGACTTTTTGAGTTCCAGCCATCTGAAATATTTTAATTTTTTTAAATGACAATTTAAATATGACATAATATTATTTTCCATAGTTAGATACTTCCTCTACTTTACAGTATCCAACAAAGTAACAAATGTAAACCTTATGATCCTCTAAATTATTATTACACTATGTATAATGTCAGCAGTTTAAATAATTCAGCAAAAAAACGGCGTCTGTTTACAAATATTCCCTGGTTTGTACAATGGCAATGGCAAATTGTATGAACTTCCTTATTTTGTAGTAGACTATGAAATACCAAACCAATCATAGAAATTATAATCATCTAGCAAGCCTATCGTTTGTATTATCTCTATGTCAACATGAGGAATATATATTATAATTATTATCGTAAAAATGTTTATTATACTCTTAAGCTCTTAAGATAGTAAATTTATATCTTAAAATGGTGAATTAATTTTTAAAGAATAGATTCTTACTAAATTCTCCCTGTAGATGTAAAGAATGGGCGCCTGGTGCCCACTCCCGCCATATTACGGAGCCATCTTTATTGTATTGAGGCCCATAATACTTGTATCCTTGGGTGAAGCCGTTCAGACCCCCTTCCCATGATTCTATACGCTGCCAGATATCTTTAAAGCACGCATATCTGAAAATTAGTACATACATAAGTTATTATTATTTATACAAATGAATAAAATTGAAGTGTCTGCTTGTGAATTATACACGATACCTATAAGTAAAATACAATTTAAAAAATGTCTGTCTGTTTGTTTGGCTGCGGTACTCCTTAAGACGGCTGGACCAATTTTGACGGGACTTTCACTGGAAGATAGGTCAAGGTCTAAGGCGTAACTTAATATACCTACTAATTTACAAAAAATGCATGCTCCACAGAAGAGCCCGGTGTCACTTAAGTATATTAAAATATGCGTTACTTTTTAAACGCGAGTTAAACTGCGGGGATCAACTAGTGAAACATATAACGTAACGTATAACAGAAATATCGATGGGTTAATAACCAAAAAAGGGCTAAATGCCGCCACCGCTCAATTTACTTATCACTTTTTAGCCATCAAGCGTCGATATGCATAATTAAATAACTTACAATAAGTGAATGCAACATAAATCAATCAGATACCGACACAATATATTAGTAGACTTTCTTAACAGTTGAGGGTATGTACAGAAAAAGAAAAGCTTTAGGTTTTAATTTTACTTATGGGAACTTTTGTTCGTGTCACGCATGCGTGCTCTTCAGGAACTAAGCACAGTTTTAAATTAAGATACGTACAGGACACAGGCAAGGTAACAAATTAATATTACCGCAGTATCACTAAAGTCCACGTTGCAATAACAACTCACCAATATCGATTTAGCCATTTTTTAATTATTTACAATCCAAGTCTTAGAAATTTTGAGATAGTTATTTATGGATGTAGTTACCAGTTTCGAGAAAAAAAGGACTTTAATGCATATCTACCTTACATACAAATAATAAAATAAATAAAAAGAAAATAAGGTGGATCATTAAAAAATAGCTTTAACAATCGCTTTTACTTAGCAACTAACATTAAAGGCTAAGAGAGTTAATTCATGTCTATGTGGGGAATTTCTACATATTCAATGTTAAGATAAAGAGACAAATCATACAACTAATACTAATAAACAACAATAAACATGCTAATCATTATTTAAGCTCGAAAAGATTGGTATTCATTTATAATTCTTTAGATTCATACAAATCAAGTTTTGTTTCCTGTTCTGTGTGCTACGTCGAGCTAGGTATTAATACGACTTTTGTTTGACATTGGAATATGTCACGGCTATGATAAGCAGCGCTGCGTGCGCTGTTGTAAGCGGATAGTTGTTTACTTTGATAAAATTATCTATAGAATGGAAAGTACATCCGCTACAAATTATTGTTTTCTCTCAAGCATTTCAAACAATAAAATAACATTTAGATTTAATATTGTTATTTTTGCACGTAGCGTTGAATGCTAAAGCGCTTTATTGGCTTATTTGACCAAAGTTCATAAACACGGGCAAACTAACCTAAAACTCGCGCAATTTGTATTTGTATTTTGATTTTGGCGACTTTAAGCCGGCTAACACTTTGAATAACGATAGACAATGATTGTTTACTCACCTTCTTCGAATTTCTCGTTCATACGGCTTCAAATAACTATCACGATCGAACAATTTCGCTATATCGGGGACTGGTACGTCCATCGGATCCATAGCTGAATAATTACCTCCCATTCTATAGTATATATGTAGGTATATCAACAATTCAACTTGCGCACGCGCAGGACGGCTCACAACCGCGCGTATTGATAAATTTCTTTAAAATGAATAAATGCTGTGTATTTGTTGAGATGTTGTTTAATCATTTTATGTATTGATATGAGATAAACTTAAGTCAGGTCAATAATAGTGGCATCGTAATTCTTGTTTACCTTACTTGATTACGGCTACTAGGTAGCCTGCATGATGATAAGCTGAAGGGTCAAATTCATTAAAGATCTGATAATCAAATTGATGCTACTGGTAGTAAGTATTTACTGTATTTAATTGATAGCAGTAATAATTATTTTGGTACAAGTAAGATAAAGTTAAATTTACTTTAATAATAAATCATAGGGACCCATTGGTATTTTATACACCTTTAAAATAGTAGAGGTTTAATATAAGAACTATTAGCACTAGCAGGCACTCAAAAGCTTACTATAACAATGTTGAATTCATTTTATTAATTAAATAGGTAAATAATTGCTTTTTTACTTTATATGCATTTAAGATTACACCAAGAATTTATTTAAGTAGACTTGTGAGTTTAAGCCACCTACCTAAATGTAGATTAATGATATTACAGGTAACTTTTGTTTTAGTAACTACGTATTTTCCAGTGAATGTTTTCTACAGTGAATTTTACATATTTATGACATAGTGTGCCCCTAACATCCTGAATTTAAATAACCCTTGTATGACAATATTTAACATTAAAAATAATTGCCAACACCAAGAAATGTTAAAATATCATAGTTAGGTACTTTATTATTTTTAAGTGTATGTAGAAACTTTTATTTTCTATATAAAAATAGTAGTGAATAAGTGAACAACTTAAGTTAAAACATAATTTATTTAAACTAATAACAACTAATTATACATATTATACACATTTAAAATATATCTGAGCCTGTCCTTTTAGCTTTTGCAATAGCTTCTTCGGGTTGCAATTTCTCCTCTTCAGAAGGTTCAAGTGGCTGGCCATCCGCATCCAGCTTGCCCTGTTTATAATCTGCGACAATTTTCTTACTGTACACAGCGTTGAAGAGTTGTTGTGCAGTAAATTCGCTCTGTACTACGTCTTGCGCTTTGTATGTGACGTACGGTTTTAAATCGCAGTCTTTCAAGTCAGGAACGATCAATTCGGGTATCATCTCGGGTACCATGATGAACTTCCCGTTCAGAACGTAGCCCACGTCTCTCACACCTCGCTTGTCCACCTCCAGCTCTGGATTCAGCCCAGTTTGTTGCTGTTTGTGAATACGGCTACCTCTCTTGTTTGCGATCACAAATTTTCTGAAATTCCGCTTGCCTTCCCGCGGTGCTGATAATGATATGGACCGTTTTGAAACGTAATTAATTAATAACGGTATTTTCGACATGTTTTTTTTTTGTAATTGTTTTGTTTTGAATTGGTTGTTGCTTCGTTTTGTTTTGAGGTTATATAAAATTGACAGTGGGTGACAGACGTGACAGCAAATTTTATGTCAGACGTCAATGACGTTCCGTTTCTTTTAATTTTCAGTTTTCATTTAAACAATCCAATTATTAAAAAAAATGTAAATATTTTTTTTCCGCAAATATGATATATCACATTAATTTAAGGACATTAAAAATATTTAATTAGCTTATTTAGAAAAACAATTTTCTTAAGTGTAATTATTTTCTCTCTCTTACACGCTTTCTCATTGTGTTTCACTAAAGGTATTTATTCAATCTTATTCTAATAGTAGCTAAACAAAAGTTTGTTCTAAAATATTCTGCAGATCGTGATAACGCAATTCTAAATAATAGGTTAATGGCAGTGGTGAAATGTGATGTCTATTAATCTTTTTTTAAGTTGTGCGTTAATTATTAACTAAACTATTAAATTACTTAATTATAATCATTATAATGTAATCAGTGTACTCATATGAGGCTGTATTTTATTCAATAATTAAAAATCTTCACTTCCTAGGAAAATAATTGTTTGTCAATTTATTTCTTTTTTAGTAATGATAGCTTTGAAAACGTCAAACACCTCTCCTCACCTCGCCTCTCTCCATAAAAGAAAGTCTTTTCCATTTTCTGTGCATCTCTTCACTGCTGCTCTGTAGAGCAAAGGCTGTGTGGGCCGTAGCCCAGAGTAAAATAATATGCTAGAGCCTCACCACATTAAAGCACCTTAACACTGCTCCGTTACAAGTGTATATGTATTTAAGGGTAAAAAATAAATAAAAAAGGGCAAATCAATATTGTAATCTGTATAATTTATAATAAAACATTTAGGCATAGAATGTCTTAAATATATCAAATAATTATAAATCACACGAGGAACAAATTTAAGATCCTATTATTCCCATAATAAATCATAGTCCTTACATAATTTATTTGTACAGAATTAGAATTATCCTATTGTTTAAAAATGTTTGAGTTTATTAAATATCCAGCACCTGTACAATGAGTTCAGATAAATATTAAATTATAACTAAAGATAGAAATACCAAAGTATTTGTGCATGTCTAATGCTAAATTCTATGTTTAATTCACATTGGCACTATTATTTCGTTAGCACCTTTACCATTGTTATTTTTTCGCTTCATTACTAAGTTTGATAGCTTTGAATGATCAAATATATGAATATCGAGCCTCATTTCATTTACATATGAATGCAAATGAGGTGTATAGGTCAAATAAATTAGCAATATTTATTAAAATTGCCAATTTGAAAATGTAAACACATTGGCTTAATAGCTTATGTCATTTACAAATATCCCAACGCCAATACTACTCGAACCGTTACTACGAACTTTATTGATTTTTTATTACAGCATGTTCGTTATATACAATGATGGTTTGAATTTAAGACAAACACCACATCTATGGAGTTGAAAAAGTTTTTAAGTATTTAAAATCTTGATATTATTTACTAAACATTTTTATTTTTAACTCTTATAAAGGGTATTGCCATCAGTCTTAACCACAGAGATGAAACTATAAACAATAAATGTTCAAGCATATTATGTTATAATATTTTCATACATGATAGGTGTATACATACATCATAGGTGTATACATACATGTATACAAATAATTTGAAATGCACAATCCATTTCAAGTAAAAGCGGATTTATCTAACTTAGGGAAAGTATCGCACGATTTTTGTATGTTCTAGACTGGTCCCTACCTCAAATGAACATTGTTTTGATAAATTTAGCCGGAAAATCCGTTTTCGGTCGAAAACAGACTTATAAAAGGGACATTGAAAGATTTGTACACGTAAAATAATCTTATTATTGCACATTGCAAAAGCCAGATGTTATAACAAAACCGAGACACTTAAATGTTAATAACAAATTAATAGACAACATATTTATATGTATACCCATAAAAAGACATCATATTTTTGCTATAGGGAATGTTGAGAAATGATTCACTTTTGAACACATTATATTATTTTCACATTACACATCACACTATTAACGAACATTGTTTAAAACATGTATAATTAACAATAATTATTAATAACTTTACATTTTGGAAGTTGTTCCCGCCAAGCAAACTATTTTGTAAGTATTAATACTTTATGAAATGACTTTCGAATATTTTAAACCTTAAAATTACAAGAGTGAAAAGATTTTATGAACATTGATTACATTATTATACCTGGCCCTTAATTCGATTACAAATATATTCGTACTTAAGGTACTAAAAGTAGTCGACACTTACCATATTATAACACCATTTATTATATAATTTAATATAATAAAACCAGTTATAGATAAATAAGTAACAATCATACACCTAGTTCGAATCCCCATCACTATAATTATTGGCCAGTATTGGTCACGGCTAATTTGTTCTATTTTATTTATGTATTATCTAATGTCCAAAAAGTAATTGCGTTCCGTGTACATGCACAGCCATCCATATACAAAAAACCTTTCAGACATCTAATTATTTATTTTTCTACTATCATATTATTTTGTCAGTCGTGGTCAAATTTCCACTATTATTAAACATGCATATTCGAAAGTATATATTTAGTAACACAGTTAAATAAAAAAACGTAGACCACTAATCAAGTGTCTAGTTTCACCATTTCAATAGTTTGCTTAACACAACCGTATCCATTATAAAATACTTAACAAACATAGAGCTAGATCTAATCCCACCCATTGGCCAGTCGTGGTCACGTGACTCAGCGTTATTCTGTAGCCAGATCTCCAAGATTCGCTAAGTTTATTCGACTACAACAGATTTCTATCCCGCTACCACTGCGGTCAAGAGACAGGTTTATTGTAGTGGTAGTTAATGTTGCCAGTTGTAGTCACGTGGTCGGCCAATCATGTTGGTTGTAGTTGTCAGTCGTGATCACTTGCCCGTCACCAGACATCCTGATATTTGTTGTGGGAAGTGGCCAGATGACAGGCTGGGACTCGTGCTTGTAATTACGAAGGGTTGTGGGCTAGTGAATGACATAGGGACGTGGTTATGGGCGGTTGTGGTCACGTCTTTTCGTCGTGGTGGACACTGACGACGACTTTGGCCACTTGACAGGCCGGTCATCATGGTCATGTCTAGTCGTTGTTACATGATCGGCAGCTCACTATGGTGGTAAGTGTCTAATCACGTGACCGACCGGCCGTATTTGTCATTGCCGCTCGTGGTCACGTATCCGCGGGCCGTTCATCATGGTGGTTATTGTCGAGCTCTTCCAACGTATCGCTGGAGGAGTGCGTGACGTCACTGAGCTCGTCAATCTGCTTCTGCTTCTTGCGCACGTTCCAGTGGAGACACTCGCCGAGGGAGTCAAACCAGTCGGAGATCTGGTCTTGAGCGCAGATCGACGGCACTGGGTATACGGACGTCGTCACGTATAGACTGAAATTGGTTAAATTTCTTGTTATATCATTGAACATAAAGACTTAATTGAGTGTCAAAATCATTTGGAATGTCTCAATTTAACTATTTAAATATTAAGAGCATTGATGCATTAACTTGGAATCTAGAATATAAACGGCATTGTTTTAATGTCAAGTAATTGAATTTTACTATGTAGTGTTTCCACGCAGTACTTAATTTAGTAAATAAGGCAAAATACCGAAATGGTTGATTGACCGTCATGTGTATTTTCAGTCTTATTAGTTTCTATATAATGAAAGTGGACCAATTTACAAAAATACCTCTTGGTATAATTGGTTTTAGGTAAGCTTTATTATATTTTACTTTAGATATCATATTAAATTTCTAATATTTATAGTTACAACAAAAATAAGAAATCTTGCTCTTAAATTTATAAATGTACATGCAGCATAGTCAAAATAAATATATACAAAATAGCATGCAAAGCAAAAGCAATACGCAAGCAAAATAGGTGCACAACAAAACATAAAACAAGGTGGTTGTTAGTAATTTGTTTTTAAAATATTAAAATACTAATATGCGCAGGCGCATACATACATACAGGAACCGTTTAGGTAATTTGACAAATCTTCAAATACTCGGCGTTTCCGGCCAAAGCTTATTCGTATATTATGTCGTATTAATTTCCTTCACCGTCACCGTTCACCGACTCTTAATAAAACTCATAACTTAAAAAAAATAAATGAACACACATTCTTCAGTGACCTAAATTTATGTGTCAGCTATAGACGCATTTGAAATTATAATGTATAATAAGATTTATATCCCCAAATCCAATGAATAATCCTTTCCATCGGTGTTTTCATACACCTTTAATTATCCTAATGATTTACCCAAAACTTATAAACGCGTTTTATTTGTCTACAGCACAAGAGTGAAATAGTATCATATCCATTCATTCCGTATGGTATTATGACACCAAAGCGAATGATGTAATTATGCTCTATGCCATAGACACTTTTATTTGATAGTTTTTTGTGTCAATAAGTTTGGGAAATACTTCTATCTACAAAATATAAGGTGTATGAATCATATGCCCACACTCTTCAGTCGTTCAAGAGCTTGTATTGACCTGATCCAGAATGGGAAGCCCTGGGTGACTTTCCAACAGAGATGTGCGAGGTAGATAATCTATAGATGTGTGCCACATCTACCAATAGGATTGTTTGGTTTTCAATTAAATTTCTTTAAATCAAAATCAAGTAATCCAATTGGTTGGATTCACACACATCCATAGCATAAATGAAGCTACCAGTGGTTGCTGACTTACCATCAAGCGACTATCTTAATCCTCAAAGGTAGCAACACATCTCTCATTAACTTCAGGTAAAATCCCTGTTATTTATGAAATTACTTACAGAAGTCAACTGGCTGCAGTGACAATTTATCATCAAGTGGAATACAAGAAGCGAGTTCATCAAATCAACAAACAACGTCGCATATCTCTGATGGAAAGCACCCTTGCTCTGATGTAATGCCCTTATGGCATAGATACATACCGTAGATATGCCCGCTCCATACTTCAGACGCGCGAACCTGTGTTTGCCTTTTAATCAGCGA
>DWPV01001090.1:0-22555 GCA_018251915.1 Urbanus proteus proteus | reverse complement strand
AAAAAAAAAAAAAAAAAAAAAAATATATATACACGACGAATAGATAACCTCTCTTCCGTTGGGAAGTCGGTTAAAAACAAAGCTTCTCTTTTTAATATGGGATCACTTTAACGATTATTAAATTTCAATAAATTGTATGAATCATTGATAGATATGGCGATTTAGATAAAGAAAATTATTTTACGACTTATTAACGATCTTTTATAATATCTGATTCTTCAGCCCATCAGCCATCAGCCAACCTAGCCTCACCTGGGATAGGAATTAAGTAATACAATTAAATACTCAAACTAACTAAAAATTAAAAATAAAATAATTAATTAATAAGTTTATTTAAAATTGTCTTTTTAAAGTAAATTGCTGTTTGTCAAGCTATATGTTTTAAAACATTTAAAAACATTTTGAAACAGAAACTTTGCAGAATATAGTGACATATTTGATTACTGGTGGGATACAATTTACGTTCGTTGCTTTTAACAATAGTTGCGTTCGAAAAACAAAGCCCGCTTTTATCCTTTGTTTTAAAAAGAAAACAACAAATTGGGAATGTTTCGTAATTTAATTCTGTGTGTGTACAAATAACTGTGGCCGCTAAAATGTTCCGTAGTTGGCGGATGTGGACAGCCACATCCGCTCGATATAGTGTCAAGTGCTTTCGGGCGATAGCGTTACATACAAATTGTTGAAAACGAGTAGATCTAGTACTAGTAAGTACGATTGTTGATATATTAACTAGTGATGGGAAAGTCTCGTTCTTTTAAGCCCTATTTAAAAGACCCGACTAATTTTTACACTGTAAAAACTTGAGTAGTCTTTTATGTTTTGAGTAATACCAATACCTACGAGGCGTTGCTACTAAATTGCCAGCCAACGCATCTTTTATTACCTATTAACTTTATTTAGGACTCGTGTCCCAATATCTATAAATACAAATGAAATATTAATTACATTCTTTTTCTAAAAAGCTACGTAGGTTCATAAGTAGGCGAGTCTTAATTTGTTTTCGATTAGTACAAAAATATATTATGTTTTCGATGTCCCATTTTCTCGTTAAGTCTTCCTTTTTAGACTTTCTAGACCAATAACGCCTAGTTAATGTTTTTCTGGTTTGCTAAGGTTTGCGTAGGTTAATAAGTAGGAGGGCATTAATTTGTTTACATCATAAAATTACGAAGGTACTTGTCTGGATTTAATCTCTTTGCTTATTCGAGATTGTTCGTCGACGTGGTCGTAATATTTAATACGGTTAAGCATGAGAGCGTACTCCAGGCATTTCCTAGTAGTGGGAAGAGACTCATGCCCAGCGGTGGGACATAAAAGGTTGCCTTTTCTACATTTTAACTTCTTGTTTCGTTAAATACGAACTATAAATTGTATTCAGCTGTATTTACCAGTGATTATGGTTCTCGCGCTATTAATTCTGTCTTCCATTTTACAGCTCAATAATACTTAAGGAGTTATGTGTGGATATTTCTAGGATGCTTTGATCTTCGTGCCACTTACATAATTCATAGAGGTAACATATTTGTATTTGACTGTCCTTTATGTCCCACTGTCGGGCACAGGTTTACCCCACAACTGAGAAGGCCTGAAGCGTATCTAACCAAGCTAAAGTATCTTAAATGCGGATTAGAGAAGAAACTTTTTAATATACTTGGTTAATACGCAATACATAAAAGTACCGCGAATTGCCGCGTGGCGCTGTTATCGTTTATATTACTTGCCTTACTAACAAAATATCTTATGTCCAATGTCCACATACCTCACCAACAGGTTGACCTTCATGAACCCTAAACTTCTTTAATTACGGACGCAGATGAAACAAAAAAAAAAACCAAAATAGTTCCGCAATCCACCGCCGGTTGGCGCTAGTGAGCCCATACCGTTATCACGTTACTTAAGTGCGAGGAGGCGGTCTTAAATTGGAGTTCTATAGGTACAACTTGAAGATACCGTGTTTAAATTGACATGACAGGCTTTGTTACTTACGCAATGCTAACATTGCAAGCTTTAACTTTTTTTTAAAGTTGAAATTCGTTTTTCAGTCACTTGAATGGACTTTCCTATCACTTGGCAGTGGAGTTGGATGTTGTGGTTAAAGTGTTCCGGGTTCGATCCCCGGCCAGACAGATATCAGAATGATAAAATAAGATTTCTATTCTGGGTGTAGCTGTTGGTGTCGTAGACTATGTCCATATCACCCACGACACAGAGTAAATCCTATTATTAAAAAGCTTAGGAATGAGACAGAAATGCATTCCATTAAATTACTCTAAGTGCAACCTACACTTATTATTTCCGAAAAAAACATATACCTACCTAATGAAGACACATGTGTAGGTATGTGTACCTATATTTCAATAGGACATGTGGTCAGTAGACACCTATTCAACATAGCTTTGAGTTATAGCCAAACGGAGCTACTAAACAGCTTTATGCAAATGATATGATCAAGGAAGTAGTAAAATAAACACTTGATATATTCCGCACTCGTGGGATCGGATTGTTTAAAGGGCAAAGTTAATTGGTGGCGGTTGCTATGCCCACGAGACTAGGATAATGGATTAAGCGGCGATTTTCTTGTAGCTACATGTTTGCATTGGTACCTACCTACTTATTAAGTTACAATGTTGGAATGTTAGGGCGAAGAATAGTGTAATAGGAAGAAATATGATGCTATTTTTATTACTTGCTTATGTTTTAATAACAGAAAAAATACCAAAAAGAAGGAACTGCCGCCTAGAGACATCTAAGTGTACTTTACTCTAGATTGGATAAGAGTCTCAAACGAGATCGCGGATGCGATGCTACCAAGAACTTTTTTGACCATTTCGTGAAAGACTTACTTTTTAACGGACTTCCCAAAGGAAAGAGGTTATAATATACCTTTTAAAGAAGAATATGAAACATTTAAATGAAGCGTTTTGACTTTAGTTTCGGAGGAAGTTCTGAATCTTAAGAGGCATGGGTGCAAACTTATTTGGGATTAATTAAATATGTCAATGGGTTAAAATTATTTATTATCGCCAGGTCGACTGTATACTCGTTTGATATTGCAATTTCATAAATCGATACCTACTTAAACAAAACAGTTGCCATTATTTTGCACTTAATGCCAATCAACTTATCACTCGTGTACAATTTGTCTTATGCCGTTTCTCCTATCTTTAAGATGACATTTATAAATGATATTATTAATCACTTATTAAGTACTTAACATTAATTGCATTTACATTATTTAAAGCCGTAATTTTCTGATTGGCGCTGTAGACAAGGCACAGGTGAAATTATTTGATAAAGAAATGGGCTTGGTAATCATATTTAAGTGTATCCTAGGCTTTAAAGTATGTATCATTAATCTTTATTAATGATCCTTCATTATTTGATGAACTTAAATAACTATGTATAATCAACATTATAATATTTTTCAAGTTATACATCTTTTCGGAATACCGATTAGGAAAACAGTCGTCCCACGCTAAATACACTAATTTAGCGTGGGACGAAACTGCGCGCGCCGGATGTAACACATAATTTATTTGTAGTAGATATCCATTGGATCGTCTATTGGTCGTTTGCTAAGATATTTTAATGCGTATAAAATATTTGTTACTTATCATTTATTAACAATAGAGTACGGCATATGTAAACGAATATTTTTCGCAATTACTCAGTAGGTTTATACATGATTTATACATTATATACCTACCTACTTACTTGAACTGTGGGTATGCATTCGCCACACTTACCAATTAACAATTTCTGTCTTTTAACAGTAATGTAAGGTGGTGTGTTCTTTGAAATGGACGTTTTATACTTCCATTAAGTAGGTGTATCGAAAAAATGTATATTGACATTCGAATTAATATAGAAATACACTATAGTGCCCAGGGCGATGTCTAGGTATGTCCACCACGGGACCTCGAAAGATTAATGGATAGACGGAATTACTTATGGTCAAAGGCGCAATTTCAACGCCAGCCTTTATTGGCCCGTGTAATACTAATTTAACACGAATATTTGGAATCTAGATAAGGATTCAGCTGCCTCGTGTAGTCGTCTCAGATCATAATCGACTCTATAAAGACATGGTTAATAAAACCACAGATAAATACGGACTGATAACTGAGCCTTTAGAATAAAATTTATTCAGGGTTGATAGTAAGGATACTGATTGAAATTGTTATGTTTCACATCCTAATATTTTTGTAATAAATACCTATATCTCCCAACAATTAAATTCGATGGGAAGATATGAATATAATTTACAAAATCTTTGATTTCAAGATTATAGGTATTAAGAAATATGATATTTAAAATTTTAATGTATCTTATTACACAAATCTAGTAAAATGTAAAATATAAAATGATACAAATGTGATTATACACACAGAAAACACGCTTGATTTTTGTTATTTCTTACGTTCTCAGTATTTGTTAGTCACTTAACTCCATGTTGCAAACAATACCTATATATAAAACAATTTACAATACCTATACTATATGCTGTACAAATCGTTTTTAAACAAAGCCTTCGCGAGCTTCTGACGAATCTAATTGGCAATATATCAAAAACGTATTCTCTCCAACCCTAAACATCCTGATAGTGAACAAATAAATATAGGGCAGGTGTACTCGTACGAGAGAAAGACACCGCGCTGAATACTAATGAAGTCAACTCGTGGCTTTTTTAATTACCCCCTATTGATGTTACGATTGTTTCTGCAATTCTATTATAAGTGCGAATAATGCTCTATGGTTACACCGACTCGCACTGGAACAGCGTGGTCAAGTATGCTCAAGCACGCCTAATTGTGACATTCATGGTTTCTGTTACGCAAAGGAATACTTTTGCCATGTGAAATAGGACTTTTTTGGTATGTAATATGCATAATAAATTATATAAAATTAAAATTAATTTGGCTATAGCCTATGAAGTTGTTATTTAGCATAATATAACGATTACAGATTACATTTATGTCTTATAATATAATCTGTAATCATAATTCTGTAATCGTTAATGTCAACTTTAAAAATATATAACCAATTTATTTGCGTTGTAAATAAAAAATTAACAATGCTCTTAATAAAAAAAGAGATGGACCTAAAAGGCACCCTTGACAAGCACGACTTTTATCGACTGTCAATTGCACTTAAGTACACATTTTAATGGACAATAAAACAAACGGTCAACGGAGTGATCCGTAATTGCTAGCCACCGGGCGCTAGTCGTTAAATAAAGAAAAAAATCACGATCTGTTGCAGAACACGGCCTAAAAGAAGCGGGTGGCTTGCCTTGAGTTGGTCACAGCTGCAACGCTCAATAAGGGGGCTATTTTGAAACCACTTTTTGCACTTATTTATTCATCTACCGGTTTCATTGTATAGTTACAGGACCGAAGAAGAAATCTTTGATTGTACTGAGTTTTATTGTGTCTCAAACGGCATTAAAAGTGGAGCAGGAGTGAGTTCGTTACACGTTCGTTCTCAAGGATACGCAGACACGTAGTGTCTCGATTATATTATTTTTAATTCTATTAAAATCCCACGCAGCTGCGGATAAGTGCATTTTTAATTAATGACGCGTTTCGTAGGCAAGTATTCAGATGATTCATACATTACATCCGAATGTAATGATAGGTCGGTATAAGTTGTCGTGAACGATCCAATTTCATCATTATTTTTAAAAGCGTCGTTTATTTAAGAGTCATGTGCATATTAGAAATTATTATCGTTAGCTTACAGACGCAAAAGACATTATACTTTCAGGAAACCTTCCTAAAGTTTACGAACTCTACATTTTTGTAGTAGTGTCACAAGTTACTGATTTCCTGTATATTTATAATAATCTACATTTAGTTATAACAAAATACGTATTTCATGAAATACTCGTAAATTCGTTTGTTCGTCTTGTGAAAATGTAAGTGTCGTAGACAAAGATAAACATTATATTGCTTTCTGAAAACATTATTTGACAACTAAAACCCTAAATTTTGAGAAAACTTAATAAACGATATAAATAAACTGACATTATTGCATCGACTCAATTGACATGTAATCGATTATTAAATCTAAATAAATAATCCTAAGCTTCTGAAAGTGACACGTTTTTTGCGACTTACCAGCTCAGTAATTGCCGTTCTCCCTTTTTTGCGAGCGCACAATCAAGTAGCCATCATTAGTAGGTTGCTTGTTACTTTACGTAAAAAATGTGTACCTACGTGGCGTCATTAAAAATAAGTTAAATAGTTTTGTTTAACATGTTTGTATATTTATGTATTCAATGGTAAATTTCCCCTATACCTCCACGTAGGTACATACATATTGTTGTTTCATTATGTTGTTTTCATGTGATAGTGTATACTCATGTTTCACATTTTTTTTCTCCCGACGCTCCTAATTGATTACATATAACTTTTGAAATGCATATAACTTAACTGTTGTCTTAATTGGCATTTCTTACATAAATATTGTCAGTCGGATAACATACCTTACATGTCTTTCTCATAAAGTTAGGCTCAGCTCAGTACATCAATTTTTACTACATCATAGAACTTAGTGTAAGACAGTCTAGTTTAAGTTAAAACTGTCTGAAATTGTGTCAGCAGACGTTTGAGCAGTTCAAAATGCCGAGCTTGAGTTGTCTCAGCCAAACGCCCAAGTTATGCCAAACACTACAGTCGGTACAACAAAGGAATTTGTCTGAACCTCTCGACAGATAGCAGGCAAGCCTGTTGAACATGAATTTTCGTATATCTGAGCTACCGGTGATTACATAGTCGTATAAATTGCGGAGCTTTTTCTTATGGAACTTTTACAAAACTTTGTGTGTTAAATACCTACATATCCCTAATTACGAATGAAGAAGGAGGAAGGAAAACATAGAAACTATCGTAGGGAAACTTACTTGACTCACAGTTTTCTGTGAAAAACTAAAGGTTTGTGCAGTCTACTACATTGTTGGCTAGTGTAGTGGACTTCGGTCTATAAGCTCCGTTTCATTCCGAGAGTAGAGCAATGGGACAGTGATGGATTTTATTCATCAATTAATATAATTGAATTTAAAAAATCTATAAGAATATCAGATTACAGGACAACATAATTACACGACAACATAAGCTAATTATTACCCCAAATATTTTAAGCCCCTGAATCAATAAGGCATTCAAACGGGCATGCGGGCGGATTCAAGAACGATCCATACTATTATTTGCTCAAAACTTAAACCATACCATGTGTAAAGAGTTTTAGTATTTTAAACATAACAATTTATTTTCACAACCCTTCTTATTACGGTTACCGACAAGAGCCAAACTGATATGTTTACAAAACGCTTTGTCTAAAACCAGCTATGCGGTTTAAAATAACATTTACGGCTCACCGCACATTGGTTTCTCTATTAAATACAGATTTTGCTGGTTAATCGTCATCGTCTTACGTCGTAGTGATCAACTTAATACTATCCCACACTTGGGCATTTGATTCTATTGATCTATCTCTGACTGTTTCCGCTGCTTTTGATATTGGTAATAGTAATGTATCAATTATTTTTAAACTTTCTAAAGCAGGCCGTGGAGGAAACTATTTCAAGGAGAAAGCTTATTTTTATTACTCTAATCATTACTTTCAGTAATTAAGTTAGTAACTTCATTTACTACTTTTATCTGTTAATAAACTATTGATTTCCGGCAATAATCGCCTGAATAATCTTATATTGAAATCTAAAATTCGAACTATTAAGGATTAAGTTTCTAATTAACAAGGTTGTATACTGAAGTAAAATTTATAGTCAAAGCGGTAAAGAATACACTTTCGAATGAATCCGAGGGTTAAATTCCGGGCAATACGACCCGCTCTAAGTGCCCTAAGTAATAGCGCTTGAAGTATTACCTATCTTCGTACTTATCCTTATAGCGATTTTATTTGCACTTCTTACAAGTGCAGCTATAACGTTCTGTAGTAAACTTGAAATTACTTTAACAAACAAATAGATTTTTTAAACTTGAACTTTTCTTGAGATTTGAGATCAAATTTGATTTTTGTAAACAATTTAAAACAGCTTACGTAAGGATCTTAATACGTTGTTAGTACTATTAGTTCTACTATTTAGGACTAGGCTTATTGAAATAACACAAGAGCTAAATGATTTCTCGTCTAACCACTAAAAAAATATCGATATATTTTATCACCCTAATTTTCAACGTAACATTCTCTTTAATCTCCTATAAACTATAAGATAACTATAAGAAATCAATACAGTACGATTTATACTCACAGGTGAGAATGTATTCACTCTATTCAAGACTTAAAGCACTTACGCTCACAGCGTCAAAGTAAATACGTAGCTCTCAAGAATGTATCACAGCAATTGTGGCGCTAGAAGCGTTTAATTCACGTTCTCGGTGATATTATCTAAGCGGACGAGCGGAGCACCGCGGTGTGCGGCGGCCCTAATTGCCGCGATGTCGCTAATTGAACGGTTAGCCCAGAGTGTGACCGCTGCGTGAGTCCAACGTGTTTGTTCAACGATTATGCGGTGTATTATACGTGGGCAGTTCTTTCTTGTGAACGTTCGTATGCTATTAAACGTCAATACACTCACTTGCATAAAGTTATTGTATGTATATGCACGTCACGTTCAGACAATCATTGACGTGATCAATGTATGTGTATGTTTGTGTGTATGTGTACGTGAGTGTAGAAAGCGATTTATATTCATTCATTCACTCGGATTACAGGCTTAAGTAATATACGACGAGATAAGTTCTTATATACGTACGTTATTAGAAGGCACTACACGTTCATATTGCGTACAATCGTTTACGCACTACGAGTATAATACGTCACACGATGAATGACGTGATCGGTGTATTCGTTCATTCATTCGATACGCAATGCTTGTTCGTATTAAATATCGATAAAATAGTTAAATACATTAATCTCCCTCGTTTAATTCATTGTGGTGGAATTTTGTTGTTGACCCACAAAGGTTTTTAAGGTAATTAGGTAGACTAGATAACTACATATGTACATTCTATTACAATTTATTACTCGTTAAATGCAAAATACGTTTACTCATTCTAACATCAGTGATAATGTCATATTTGACGTTCATCGATGTATTCGTTCATTCAGTAAAGGCATGTTCACGTTACATCACGATGTGAATGCCCGCTTACCAATTCTTATTCATGAAAATGCTTATTTGCTTCTTTTGCGCATCTCAAATTTACGTTCCGAAACTCATTCACACCGTCTTTGTCGGCATTTCAAACGAGTTATCCCGTTATTAATAAAACCTATAAATAGACCTGAGTGTGATGATTGTGTACGAAGTGCTCAATGAACGAAAATACATCGAATGATAAATCTTCAAAGTATGCGTCTATAAATAATATTGTTACAGACATCAAACGTCAAGCGGACACGTTTTACTGATTTTCTGATGTCTCACGTGAGAAATCTCTCGTAGGAGGTATCAAATATAGTGTACACAATGCTTGTATCTTCATATAATTAGTGTCAGACCGAAGTCCGATTTCTGATTATTCAACTATCGATACAATCTTTGGCCGAAGCCGTACTTTGAGTCGAAGGTGTTCTTTTTGGCCGAAGGTGGCCGAAGCCAGCCGAAGTTTCGGTCAAACAATACTATAATTCACCAAATAATTCGGTAGATATAGTAATATAATAAATAAATAGTATAGTATAGCATTATTTATTATAGTAATATAATAAATAATAAAAAATAAGGTTGCCAAATTACAGAAAATGCGTATAAATCATCATCTCATATTTATTCGATAAAAGGTAAAAATATCTTAAACATACATATTTTTTTAAATAACTATTCGCATAAATATTATGACGATTGTGCGTTATAACATCACTATAAACACCATCATTTATAATAATGTCGTCTTGTTTACAATATCGTTATTTATAATATAAGATCACAGATACAGTTTACAAACAACGAATTGGCGTGTTTACGGAAAACAATAAAATTTCCATCATTGTCTACGACATCTTGGCACGAGATCGTCCACCATGCGAAGTAATGAGGATAATTTTATCAGACGCATAAAATACTCGACGAAGATTTGAAATGAAATGCCGCGTATTGTCTTTATTAACATCATATTCAGTGAGATATGTAAAAAATAATATTGATCGTAGGAAACGGGTACGTAATGCTGTTTGTAAGTAAGTGATATTTGTAAGTTGATTACATTTAGCGTTTGCGTTAAAACTGTAGTTTTTATCATTGTCTGGAAGGATAATAAAGTTATTGACGATTTTTTGACGTAAAAAATTGTTTGAGCATAATTTAGAAAAATATTAAATGACTGTTAGTAAGAGTCATAGAAATATTTGTTAACTTACTGATCTTCGTAAAATTGAGTATTTTCCGCTTTGTTTATGGAACATAATACAATTTTATTAATGTAATAGTGTCATTACCTGTACCTATAATTATATTCGTTATATATTCCATTGACGTCATATGCCAAATTTAAATAATGGGTAAGTACCATACCTATATGAATATTTGGTTTTCCATTTATCTGATTGTTGTTTAGCTCTGATTCGATCTATTCAAAGAAGATTCGTATAACTTATGAATAAGACTTTTGACGTGGAAATAATTCGATTCAAAGGCAATATCAATGACGTGTTGAGATTTAACACTGCGAATGATCGAACAGTTCTTATTGGATTGCTGTCGCTCTGGAAATTCGTTCTGAGACGTGTGAACTAGAATATAAAAATAATAAAACCTTTAAATGTAATAGAACTTGTGATTCCAGTGTTGCATGATTGTCCGCCATTTGTATTACTGTAAAAATAGAGACTTATGTTTTTTGAGGTATAAGATCCATCGAGTGTATAAACAACCTGATGGTAAGTGATGACTGCCGCCTTATCAAATAATAATCCCTCGGTAGAACTATACTGGTTGTAGTACCAGAATCCTTTCAACATCATGATTTATGACATTCCATTTTAATCATTAAAGATAGTGAGGAATTTGTGTAAAACTTTAGGAATATTGTTTCATAACATATAATATGTAAGTGCATATGTGAACTATTTACGATCTCAGTCGAGACATTTTGCTTTAATATTCCACAAGCATTTTCTGCAACTAATATTATTAAGAGACAAACTTTGTTCTTAGTTGGTATAATCTTGACAACTATTGGATAGATTGAAAGCATCTTACTTAACTTTAGCCAGATATTCTTAAGTAAAACTTTATGTATTTAATGGTACAACACAGCTATAAATTAATCATCTATACAAATAAATAAAATTGAAATGTCTGTTTGTGATTTCAAAATAACATTTATTTATTCAATGCATACAAAAGTATAGGTACACGATACCCACAAGGAAATTGCAATTTAAAAAGTTTTTGTCTGTCTGTCTGTTTGGCTGAGCTAATCTTCTAAACGGCTGGACCGATTTTCAATGGCAGATAGCTGAAGGTTTAAGGCGTAACACAGGCTACTTTAATTTTCGAAAAATCCATTAGCGCGCGCGCCGTCGCGGGAGAGCGGGATAACTTAACTTTTTACACCTTTTGAAACCGCGGGGATCAGCTAGTACTTAAAAAGATTATTTTCTTTAACAGTAGCAATTAACTTTGTTTAAGACGTGAAATAATTCTATAAAAATAAATTACTTCAAATAAAAATACTTTTATAATGAGAAATTCATTAAAAAACCGTCTGCGAATCGAATGAGCGTCACTTCGCCAAATCATTACAATTAGGGTTTTTGCGCGTGCACGTGCGTGCCCGTTGCAATGACGTATCGATACCCGATCTCGTCGCGATCCAATCACGACGTTCCCAGGCTCCGGTAGGGTTGGCATCTTGTCATCTTTACAGGCAATTCAATCTGGATGGAAGCGGGCAATGCTGTTCGGTTCGTATGGGTCAAATCTTGTAACAGATTTTTCGTTTAACAAGTGGCAATCGATAAAACAGACATAAAAAGGATTAGATATGTTACAAAATTGTTTAAAATAAATATTTATTAAACTATTTAGGCGCGTTAAACGATTTTCTTAAGGAACAATTTGGGTTCGCGTAATATTCGCCTTGTAACGTTGTAATTTTTTTCTACTGTTACACATCGATTTTTTATAATTGACGCGTATCGTATGTATATAATATGTGATTAACTTTAATATAAATTAAAACGAATAGTCAGGTATATCTGCGAAGTGCTTACGGCATCCTTAGCTAAAACAGTAGCTGCTCGATTATGTCCGGTATTTTCGAGAAAATAAGCTGCGCTCGGTGCATAATTTTTCAAACGCAGATTCGTAACGGTTGCTCGCGTGGTAGTAATGCACGGACCACCAAGGTTGAAGATACTGTGACCAATCGGGACGACCATTGTTATGATAGGCGTTTTATGGTCGTAAAAAAGGGGCGCTAAGCACTCCAAATTCTTTGATAATATTTTTGTCGCAAAGAAAGTTGTGACTTTTATCTTCCATGATCACTAACTGCATTTTGAGGCCTTATTAGGTTTCCGAATCGTGTTCACGAGACGGTTAAGTTTTTGTCGGTGCAATTAATTGCAATTATACATGTTGTAGAACGTAGTTTTGAAAGATATGCGTTTAGGGACACGACATTTTGGCGTGCAAACGATATGTTTTTTAAATGTACCACTGTTCACACACAGATTGAAGTAAATTACAACACGCCTCTAATTGTTAATTACTAAAATGTCGCTTTTCCGGGAATGGAATGGTAAGTATCTTTTACAAATGTGGGAAGGATATTAAAGTGTTATAACGTGTATGGTAGAGATGAGATGTCGCGTTAAATAAGGCAAATAGTTTTAAAATATTGCAATAGACAGATTTATTTATCCTTCCCCAATTTATCATTCTTCTGAAAAATAAAAAGAAATCATACATTAATAAAATATTTTCCCAAAGCTAATAAAATCAAGTAAGTAATATCGCAACAATATTTGCCGCATGTCGAGGCACTTCGACGAATTTAGGTGAACCGAAGCTTTTTGCGTCTATTCAAAAGAGCAAAACAAAAAATAGGAACGGAATTTGAAATTCGTGATTCGATATCATTGGAATATATTATCACGAGTTCCTTCACACCAGCCATTGTTTGTACGTGAAAACAATTGGCATCGTCCATTGCGAGCTGTAACGAATAATAAAGAAACACACGTGATGTAACATTTGTAGACTTCCTACACCTTAAAGTTTTCGACACTTATTTTATTCATTTATTTAGACTTTGTTACACGTTAAAATTTGCAAAAGGCGCACTTATTGCTAGATTTCTCTGCCAGTCTACCCTTAGTTTTTATACTAGCTTGTGCATAAGGTTCTGCCAGCATAGGGTTCGTTTAAGGTTTAAGGTAATTAGAGTATCACATGTGTTAATTAAGATCTTCAACGATTTGTGTGCCAAAAAGTTTTAAAACTTAGTACATACTAGGTACTTAAGTTGAAATCCGTGGTAAGTAAAATAATGTCCACACACATACCCAATGGTTAGTATGGTTGAATAAGTCTTTTTTCGTACATTCAAAGACAATAATATAGGAACCTCATTTAGTATTGTTTTACTTAATGAGTTATCCTTAATTTTAAGGTATAAACTGTTCTAGGATGTAATGTGAATCGTGTTTCGTTTTGTAGTATATACCAAGTACTTACATCTAATATTCATTAGAATCGATAGGTTTCAGCGAAAACAACGTAAACAGCAGAGCTGTTTTAGGCGTTAATAAATCAAGTCCAATTTCAGGGCATTGATACAATTCTCGGAAGGGTACGAGTTGAAAATATTTGTAAGAAGGGTACAAGTCGAAAGTACTTTAGTTTCGTTTCTCGTAACTTGGAATATCTGAAGATTTGCGGAATGATTTTATTTAGATCAAGCTTTATACGAGTAATGTAAGAAAGTTAATTTTATTTTTCAGATACCTACTATGTATTGTTATTTCGTTCCATATCGCAAATAATGTTAAAAGTCAATAAAAGCTGTAATACCTAAATTATTTGTAATAGTTATCCATATTTTGTATTTGATCATTGGTCGACCTATATCAATAAATGTGATTTATTGATATAGGTTGACCCTTGGCCATTAAAACTTTTACATTTCAGCAACGATTTTATTTACGTCTTAGTAATAGGCATGGGTCTTCCAATTAAATGAAGAACCGTACGATTGGTTCAGGAAGGCATTGGTTTAACTAATTGTATCTGATGTTAAACCATTCGAAACCTTTATGTCTACTTTTAATTATTACCAGTTATTTAGTTAGTCATATCAGAAAGATGTTGTTAGAGTTCGTAGCAACCAAGAATGGCCAAAAGACGAGTTTAGTCAGATCAAGTGGAGCTTCTCACGTCTGGAGGTGTTAATTTAGACGTGTCTCGTTGGAGTGTAAAATGTTTA
Source organism: Urbanus proteus proteus (assembly GCA_018251915.1). Taxonomy (NCBI): domain Eukaryota; kingdom Metazoa; phylum Arthropoda; class Insecta; order Lepidoptera; family Hesperiidae; genus Urbanus; species Urbanus proteus. The sequence goes on along the minus strand of DWPV01001090.1, from coordinate 8,096 downwards.
CTAACAAGCCGTTGCTTGGCAACGCGGTGTTTGTGGGTACAAAGTGAGTTTGATCGCACTGTTTATTCGTACCTTAAATGTTTCGGCGCTTTAGTTAGGTATTCGTATGTAGTTATAACGGTGCGAGTAACTTTAAATCAGAAAGACCTTTTTATGAATTCGTCCTCCATGTTCATCGTGTTTTATTTGCAATTGTTGTTTGTTAGAACATTTTTAACATAAAATACTTACACAGATTGTTATAATTTCCTTTTTTGTAAACATATAAAAAACCATGTAAAATGTACTTATGAATCAATGGATAAGTCATGTTAACGGGAGCATGAGTTAAATATGATACTGGGTTAATGACATTATTTACCGAAAATATAAAACTACGAACAATAGCTTGAAAAAGCTTGTATCTTATATATCTCTATATTTACGATCAAAGATTTGTCTGTAGTTAACGTGAATGAAGTCGTGAGTAAAACCGTGTATATTTCTTATGTTACCGATATACAAAAAGTACACACGAAGTGACTCGTAATGTTACAGGTATGGCAGGTGGTACGTAGTTTAAACCCACATATCTAGCATAAGTGAAATAAAATTGATATGATGACGGTACCACCATGCGCATAAACGTTACATTATTAACCGACTTCAAAAAGGAGGTTCTCAATTCGACTGTACTTTTTTCTAATTCTATTTGTCAACAAATATACATATACATCTAAATATAAGTATTAGAAAAGTGATACATATGTATTTGTTTTAATTTAATCATCAAGTAAATAATAATAACGTAGTTTATTTTACTTACCTACTATTTTAGAACTAATAACAAGTGAGTGTTATTTATTTCGTAAGTTAGTAATTATACGCTAGCCTCATCAATATTTGGAGGAAAAAGGCTAGAACTAGCAACGTAAAAAGATTAATCTCCAAAATTGCCTCCTGATTAAGACTAAAAACAAACCGAATAGCCCACACATAAAAATAAATATGACAGCACAAAAGTGCTTGCAATAATGAAATACCATTGCAAGTGTTAAAAAACTTCAATCCAAAGCTCGCATTCGCGTTCCCCTACCATGAATTGAAACACGTTTCGCTCATTTACCATAACTAGTTTCAACCGTGTAAATAATTGCGATTGATTCTTTCCATATCAGAAATGCAGTCGTGCGTACACTAATGAGCGGGGGTTAAGCGATTGTTTCGCGACCGGTTAATTTACTTAACAGCCGCCTCTTTTATAGTTTTTAGGGTTCTGTGTGCCTATTAGACTAGCTGGTGAATGTGAACCTAGTCGTCTATCTGTTTGTACATTAAAATGTGTTCATGAAATTCCCAATACTCCCAAGAAACGTGTATTTTCGACGATCATTGGTTTAATTGTATCGCAAAACATATAATACCAGCTTCAAACTTATATAACTCGACAAGCTACACAAGTTAAACAATTGAAAAATAATCTAATTTGAAGGTCTTCGGACGGAATGAAGGATGTTTTGGGAAAAAATAAGATTTTGTGGTGGTACGGAACCGTCAGTGTGAATCTGACTTTACTTGGCTAGTTTTTAAATTACTGCACATATTCCGACTGTTAAAGATAATTGTAATTGTTATTAGTAACTTATGTAGGTTTAATTAAAATATACGAGTTAAATTCTATGGACTATTTCACAAGACGTCATGTTACATTTTTAATAATTAAAATTCTATAAAATATTTTAACTAAGGTTTTTAAACATGGTAAAGCTATGTTTCTCCCTCTCCTTTCCCAGTAAAGTGGAAAGTTCTTCAAACTTTAAAATAATAGTCTCAGAAATGTAAAACTAAATCGCACGGTCGGTATGTTCACAACAGAATTATTTATCCCCCTATTGATATTTTGCATCAAAGGAAAATTCCGTTATTCATAGTCCATTCGCTGAATATGAAAAATGTTTCCATTTCGCCGATATGTTTCCTTTCCGGGTTTCGACTGAGCTCGTTTGAATAAACCGTGAAAATGGATGTGAAAAGGACAATTCCCGCTCGTTCTTTTACTCTCTGACATTTAATTTCACAGTGGGAAAAATCTCCGGTTTCCAATGGCGGTCCAATAGATTACCGCTCTTCATTCGGCTCAAATAATTAATTTCGTCGGTCTCGTAAACAATTTAATTTATGCCTCGACAATGTTTTTAATGAGCGTCATTTTTCGGGACCCTTGGCCGCTTTAAATATATGCTGCGATTGCTCAACGGACAGATTTTTAAAAGCTCTTAAATTAACTTTCGACCGCCGGATAGCTTTGTTTACGGATCTCGTTTTTATGATAATGTCGTTTCCAGGAGTTTTAAAGAAAGTTCAAATTGAGAGCATGTTTTACTTAATAAAATACCATTTTCGAGTTGTACGATAATGATAAATTAAAATGCTACGTCGGCGTCGGTTTGAAATCGCTGAACTGCATTTACGTAATAAAATTTATGCATTGGACATTTACTAGGAGTTTTGGCGGAAAATTAAACCACTTGAAAATATTTTTAATACAAGACTAATTCTATTTATAACACCGTCAAAAGAAATTTTATAATTCATAATAACCATCTTCATAGTAATATCATACATTAAACGTAAAATTCTACTTATTGGGATAGGATAATGACCTTACGTACAACCGGTACAACTCTAATATATAAATAGAACTTTAAGTAATAATGTTAGAATGTTGATTATAATTGAAACTATTAGGTGAGGAGAATAGAGGTAGGTACTTACTCGTATAGTGGAATTTCTAACGCGTTTCAGATTAGGACGTTGTCAATGACCGCGGCGGAATGACGTAATCAGAATAAATGATTCGTTCTAACCGAATTAATGTCGGTCGTTCGAGGAAATTGTCACGGAAAAAATCATTTTAACCACATTATAACAAAGACATATTCAATGCTTACGTAATTGTTTTTGTATATTTTATTATGATAAAAAATATATGAAACAATACAGCACTACAGCGCACCATAGACAATGTAATGACGCAATCGGGGGAAATTCTACGTAGGCCGCGCAATGTTTATAATATACTTTTTTATTTTGATATTATTTTTCTATTTGTTATTATTAATTATATTTCTTATTTTATATTAATTATTATTGATGTTTTTTATTTATTATAATAATGTTTTATTTTTATAGCCACATTAAATACAGGCATAATAGCCCTATATTCATAAAAAAGGAAAAAAAAACAATTGACTGTAGAGTAATGTAGATGATGTTTTCGGTATAGAATTATACTTCATAACTGCGCAATCGACCGGAATATTATTAGTTTTTTTTAACCGTTCAGTGATTTTTTTTATTTATTGCCTTGTAAGAAAGGTATGTATTATATTGCTCTATTCTATCTTATATCTCGGGATGGCAGAACTTGTTTATCACGGTCAATGATGTCAAAAGGACGGTGTTTTTGTTTCAAATTTAATTATTATATTAATAAAAAAATATATTTTTATCCCTGACTTAGTTACCATACTTCTAACACATCCGTAAACACCACTTTAGGTACCACTAGAGCTAACGTGCGAAATCTTAAAGTAATTGACGGTCAAACACGTAGTTTCCCGCCGCGTTTTTTTATGAAAAATCTGTGTTTATTTTTTGCATGCTAGAGTCAGAGATCGTATTCGCGAGGTCATTGTCCTTAGATTGGATAGAATAGACAAGACGAATGTTCAAGTTTTTTCATCGCGCCTTTTTGTCGTTCTTTCGTGCGTTACCCCCGTGCCTTTGTTTGCCTTGCCTACTTATCTCTTCATGGAAATGAAGTGCAGCATGACATACGTAGCCTAGAGTATAGATATTAGCGTCCCTTACTTTTGAGTGGAGACGTATTTTGTAAGATTGAAGTAACAAACGATGCAGTCCATCTGATTGTAACTGAAGCCCGTTGAAATCCGTAACCAACTCAAACATAGAACAGGGATCTACCTGTCTATTTATCCACATCCTTCTACCAAAACGCAGCACTGCATAGTTCTTTCTCTGCAAAGTCACTGCAAAGTCACTTTCTGCTGTCTGTCCCTATGTATGCTTAGATCTTTAAAACTACGCAACGGATTTTGATGCTGTTTTAATAGATAGAGCGATTCAAGAGGAAGGTTGATATGTATTTTAATGCGTACCAAGAGCAAAAGCTAGTTTTAAATATTACTTGTTTGCAATCAGTAATATATTGCTGGGGGTAGGTAACTGCCCATCTATATGGCATGTTTAACGTCTACAGATAAACTCTATCACATTGTTCTAACGTGAAAAGGTATAATAAAGTAGATGTACGGGCTGGCAGCTATGGCGAAGGTTAATAAACCGTTTCACTAAACGTTAACGACTGTTATTCCTGACAACTGGGACACATTGCTTAATGTGCCCTCCGAAGCATGGAAACATTTATAAAAATTTGCCAACGACCCTTCCATTATACAGATATCTCCGGTTTTTGTTGTGGCTGACCTATTTCAAACAAATTTAAATTGATTATGTTCGTTTTAACTAGTTAATAAAATTTGATATGATAATAGCATTTAGTCCGTGTGATGGTAAGTGATCAGAGCCGCCTATGGACATCTTGTTAACTCTAAATAGCGTAACTACCTCCGGTCGGTATAAGTTAGGTACGTTGTTACATGTGAGAGCTCCGATGTCTGGTTTCCGCCTTTCAAACCAGAACACAGCTTTGTTTAACATTACTAAAAATAAATACTTTTGGCAATGATTTTTTATATGATCGAAGTATCAAACGAGCATGCACCCCACTTCATGGTAGGTGGCCACTGCCGCCCATGAAAATCTGTAATCAACCAACTCCAGATAAGATCTCACTCTTGACCTGACGACCACAGAATCCACAGATGCATAGCTACCCCTGAGGACTACGGTTGTAACGCCTTTGAATAATAATGTCTCCCTACCACACCTTTCAAACCAAAACAGAGAAGCGCTGACCAATGACTCCGTAATATCATTATGATACCTTTATCTCAATGATAGAGATTTACATGGCTGTTACGTCTCATTTTCATCGTTCTTATCCGTTACGGAGTTGCACACTTTCTTCTCCCGACCACATTCTCAGTAGAAGGCTATAAATAAAATTATTTGACACGGGGCCAAGTTAACGAGTGTTTGTTATTCAGCACTATAATAATAAGTGAATAGAGACCGCACTCGTAGACTTGGATAAAGATTGTCTTTATTATGGAATCATTCGTCGTAGTATTGTCAAACATTATTTGTATTTAAGTGCGTAGCGGAGGTCGCTTGAGATCAAGCGGCAGATAATTTCTCAATGAAGCTAATCAAGTTCAGTGAATAATCGTTCTATTAGATACTAACTTGGTTAATATTTACGTTTTAAACATAGTTGACGTATTTTCCTTATTATGTGATAGGTACGTTTAAGCATCTGTTTGCAATCTTTCTATTTCTATCTTGCATATAAACAACAATGTACAATTTAATAGGAAGCTAATGCGAAGTTGCTCACTCAATATTATTTTTATTTGTTCAGTAAAGTAGAAAATATTTTCGTGTAATTTTTATCTACATTTAATTAAGTAGGTATACCATGTTTGTAGACACAACATTGACGTACCTACGTTTTGTTATGCACATAAATTTAAATTATCATGAAGTGAAATAATTTGCCAGGTTATCAGTGGACCGAATATTTTCTTCATTTTATAGTTATTTAAAAAGTATGTATGTTCTTGTATGTTTCAATAATTGGTATTGGTATTGGCTAAGCACCCCAAAAAGGAAAATTATTAAATTATTGACCTTGAAAGCGAAGAGAGAAAATAAATGAAAATGAAAGAATTCTGTTTATTTCTTCTACAGCTACGTTATAATAATAGTATTTTACATTGAACGCAGTTTGTAACACGATCCAGATGATAACAGAAATCGGCACGGCAGTAAAAACAATTGAGATGATCACGTTTCGCGGAAAACGTTCATAAAATCGCCCGGTGAAGCGAAACGTGCGTTACCTACTAGAACGTTTGTACTGTAGATACTTGTGGATCGTAGAGGCGAGTACACACGATGAATATACTATAAAACTTATCTTATGATATGGATTTAGTCAACTTATTACTAACTAGCTTTTGTTCGCGGCTTTGTACAGGTTTGTTAAATTACATATATATAAACCTTCCTTTTGAATCACTCTATTAAAGAAAACCGCATCAAAATTCGTAGTGTATTTTTAAAGATATAAGCATACATAGGGACAGACAGCGGAAAGCCACTCGTTTTATAGGTATGTACTATGTAGTGACTAAAGTTTAAACCAGTGTCTTTGGAAGCATAAACTATTATAAGGGAGCTCCTCACAAAAGATAGACTAAGATGGATTTTAAAAAATGTCTGAAAAGGATTGAATTGGGCTGTAGTCACATAGACTTTCCTAATTGGCTCCACTCCAACCAGTCTTGTTTCAAAACCAAACGGGTTTCTGTTAATTATTACATATCATTTTCTCAAACCAAGTCAATTTTCAGAAATAACTATACCTATATCTGCAAATTCAATATTTATAAAAGTATCTCACTATCATATTATATCATTAATTAATAAATTGGCAAACCATTATAAGATCAGCAGATAAACATATTATATCTTGGTCTGTAGTGCGACATTTAATTTTATCGCCAGTCATATTGTGAAATATGCAAAGGCTAATAACTAACGGCCTAAATCCGACACCGACAAAATCGATGATAGATAATTAAACATTTATGAGATATATTAATATGGGCATAAACCTTGGGTTTCCAACTAAAATTTACAATAACCACCTACTAATTAGTAATAACTAGGTAGGTAGGTTTACTACTTTATAATATAACACGTTAAATTTGTAGAATAACAGTGTATTTAATATATTACGTAAGAATAACATGAAGGCTAAAATTTGTAATGTTAAAATGATCTATGTCTGCATAATATATTTAGTTATTTCAGTTCTGCCAATGACACATCTGCTTTAGTAATTACATGTGATTTAAACAAATATAGAATCGGTGCCTATTAGAAACAAAAGCCAAGTGAGGACCATTAAGTAAAGTAACCCTGCAAAAATCAATTGTCAGATTGGTTTGTCTAATAGTGTGTAGCGTGAAACCATGTGAAACTGTGTACCGACCCGAAGGCGGCATTACTTTGGAGTCACTGCCAAGATAAAGAAGTCCTTCTCTATTTAATTAATAATAAATTCATTATTATAAAATTCTATATATATTTAAATCTGATAAGTATATTACATGAATTATTTTCCCTTACCTGCACCTGCTTACCTATAAGTAGACAACCCGTCAATATCATAGGCACGATAAATCTAACCCCTAATTGTGAAAGCGAAACATCAACATGTTTGGGTGCAATTTAAAATGGCGGTCGGTGAACGTAAATAAAACACAATTCGTGGATCGGCTCACCCCTGCGACCTTGGGGCGAGGGTTGGCCCCTCAGGCGTCGTGACTAGGGTTGCCAAGTCGTCAACCTAATAGTCGGACAAACCAGCTAATTTACGCGTACATTTGGTTGACAAGGCCGCACACCAGTGTTGCGAATTCTAAAAAAAAGTCACACTCAAGACGGCTAAATAAGGTTGCTAAAGCTAATTTGCATTTTTATCAGCCGAAGTCATATTTTGGCGGCGAAAAATAAACTTGGCTGATTAATACTACAGGACACCCATAAATCAGATTTTTTAATCTTTTTTAGTTGAACTGTGAGGTGACTAGTCTGTTCATATTTGAAAAGCCTAACAAAAGTCGGACAAGCCGGACATACCCTGTCCGGCTTTACCTGGATGCCTGGCAATCCTAGTTGTGACGCAGTAACCAGTAAACGCTATCTGTTCATGGCTTACGATCTGTGTTGAGTGGCGTCAAATTTGACGTAAAATGGATTTGGTTATTTTAGGGTTGTGTTCTTGACAAACGTATTACCTAAATGAAAGTCTTATTGTCATTTACATATTATAGTCTTTGCGCTGTAGCATGGTGCGGGTGACACTGTCAGGAACGTTACGTTTCACTCTTGAAGGTTGCCGT
>DWPV01001089.1:0-22572 GCA_018251915.1 Urbanus proteus proteus | reverse complement strand
TTCAATTACGAGCAATACGTTATAATATAGATATGTTAATACCATATATATGTTATACGTAGGATAATATATCTAAATTAATTTATTTTAAAACACATCTGCATCAGATCTTTCTTTACGAAGAAATATCTTTATTGTTATAACAATTAAAAAAATAGTAATAAAGTGCCTGTTTATATCTACGAACACCATAGGTAGATTGTTTTAAATTAAACAAAATATCATCTCTTAAAGATTCTAGGGCATCTTTAAACCAAACATTTATTATCGTCGTTTTTAAAAAAGATCCGCTTTATTAACTCGAGACATTTGTACAAAATAACTTTGCAATCCTTCTAAAGTATTATACTTAGCGTTAACTAATTCTTATGATATTAAGTCAAGGACACTACTTATGTCCCTTTGAAATTAGTTACCTACTCGGAATGTTCGTCATCATTTGTCATTACTAATCGTGCGGTGGAAGAAAGGTCACCTGTTTTGCCTCAAATGTTATGTTCACGGTCTTTTAGAGAAAAAATCTGAGTAACGACATATTTAATTTTGTGAGATATTATTTCAAATAGTTATCAAAAAAATTACCGTTTTTCTCTCGCCGCTCCTCGATACTGCATACTCGATACTTTTCACGCACCTACTCTAATTTTCTATAACTACCCTCTTGATTGCAATTAAAATCGAGTCATATTTCGTACCGTTCAGTTCTTAATTTCAGTCCATAAACCGTTTACTATCTTTTATTGATTTATTGATACATATCAATTAATATGGTATAATTACTAGAGCAAGTTTTCCTATTATGTACAAAAAGTACTTTTAAAATATTCGATGATATGTTCAGATTTTAATTTATGCACAATTCTTGAACTTTATCCTTATAAATTACTAGTAACCCCAATCTTGATTGCAAGGGTACTCGTTTTCCCGAAATAGCCTCATTAAAAACGTTTTTATTAACTCGCTTTTTGTCTATCTCTTGTCTGTCTGAATCGAAGAAATGGAATTACGACCAGCATGAAACTATTCACAATTGCGATATTACGATCTTATAGTGGAAAAACGTCGTTACTGTAAACGATCATAACATAATTGGGTTCGTTGAATTTGTCTTGAAAAATACCTACTATAGTCTCCTACAACTTATATCTCCTACCTCTGACAGCTAATATTTCCACTAAACAACACTATTGTTGCAATGGTAGTAAATTGATTTTAACATTTCTCAACAACAACCTTTCCCTACACGTTACTATTGTATATAGAATACGTGTCTCTGTTACTTCTATCTTAGAAAAAAAATGGGAACAATTTCTCACTGCATGTTTCTATGCTACATGCATGCTTCACGATTATAGCGCTCTACTTGACATTTAAAAAACAATTCTCCGTTAGTAAATTTGAAAAACTTTTATTTATATTTACAGCGATGGAATATTTTGATCCTAAAGGAAGGAAAGGAAATATAGAATTAATAATGTTTTTAATTTGCATGATAACGTTGCCAGCTATAACCAACATTTTCCATTACAGTTAACCGCTTCTGACATTCGAATATTACGTGTAATTCAGATACTATCTAGTGAGATGGAAATTAATAGGCACTGACGTGTAAAAAGGACAGACCTCATAGGTACAGTCAGCATCAAAAATCATTTAAGTTACTTTGAAAGTATTGTTTTTTATTATCGTTCTAAGTTCATAGTAAAGAGAAACCTGTGTCCAGCAGAGACATAAGAAATAGAAAATACATACAACATATAGTGGGAAGAATACCGACAAACAGCATGTATTAAATAATTACATATTTTAATAACATCATAATTCTTTATCCTCTTTATAATCTCCTCCAAACATTATTTATTGTTATTATTATTCATAAGTTACAAATTTATAAGAAAGAACATAATTGGCAATTTTTTTTTTATAAAATATAGAATACGTGAGCACAACTGTACTTAATATTAAACCATTCAATGCATTTTAGAATGCGAAACTTACGAGTTTACTTCGTAACTACATTTATGCATGTATGTCATTGCTTTTATGCAAAATATAAATACAAAATATTAAACGTTACATACGAACTCACATTTATTGTGTTAAAATGATAAAAGCAACTTATTAAACTTGACGTACGAACTTACGTATTTTCCACGTATCGAAATTTCCATCGCGACTGTACCAATATTACAGTATTCAAATGGTGGCGCGCGGCAACACCGAATTGCGAAGATCAATCGAACATCGTTAGGGAATAAGATACCCTTCGTGTTCCGCAAACCGAATTCCACAAAGCCATTTTATTATTTGTTACACGTATTCGTTAAATTACAATTATTGAGGTATACGTTACGAGAAAGAACTTTTTCAAATAAACATTTTCATATAAAACATGCTCGTCTTACCTCATTGACAATTCAATACCGAAGTTATTGGGTTGGGAAACCAAATAAATTTTAATATAGTAGATTGATTTGTAAATGAAATTTCTTTTGACAAATCATATAGGTAAGTACTTTCAGTGTTGTTTAATAGAAAAAATGTTAAAATCACTTTCGTTATAATATATATTATATACTCCACGAGAGATACTCAGCTTATTTAAGCCAAAAGTTCTTTCTGAGCTCAGACGCTAATGTCTAAAATTCATTATCTATTTCTTTGTTCATTGTGAGGTCTAAGTTATTAATTTCAAAACATATTTAATCATATTTCATTCAGTGTGCATGATCGTCATAATTCTATTCTTAAGATATCTAAAACTTCATTTAGAGTTACATCGTTTAAAGTGACAAAGAGATTTGTATCCAACAAAACGTTAATTTCTCTACAGGTTTCATCAATAAGCAATAATAAAAGAAATTAGCATTTGATTGCGAAGGTCACGAGGTCCATAACAGCCGTCAAATGTGTTGGAACATTATAACGGTACGCGAAATACCGACACGTCCGGTAACGGTCCATCCAGCCTCACAGACTTGTCATTACATCTCGAAAAACCACTCATCTAGTACGTGAATAGAATTCGATAAGTTTTGAATGGTAGCCACTTACCACCCTGCAATTGATATGTGTGGTAAGGAGAAACTTATCCGGTGGTCCAACTTAGTCTTCAGAAGTTCAGACCGAAGCATCAGAGTCTAATCTCAGTTAAGACTCTTAATGTGGGGCTGATTACAGATGTCAATTAGCAGCAGTTAACTTACCTTCAGGTAGACTATCGGTGGACTTCTATATTATAAAAAAGGAAAAAAGCTATCGCACTCCCGCTCATTTAAAAGCCCGTAAAAGCAAAACGTTGCAACTCGAAAATTTTATTTTTGTGAAGGCGTGTTTATTTTTTTCATGTTAACAACTCCACTACAATACACTAAAATAAAAGTTTGTACATAATATAAGTGGTGATTTCAAAAAGTTTATTCAGATAACTTCACATAACCTTTAACCTTTAAGAGGATTATAATATAATTATAATTCTGTGATACACCTATCCCCATTAGTTTTTTCTTCATCATTAAATAAAACATCAATTTATATTCTTACTTGTACTCTTTAATCAAGATCTAAAACAAATTACGTGTAGAGTAATGGGAATTTTGCCAAAATGATTTTAGCTGCAATAAGTAGGCATTTTGAAAATTTACTCAATCTTCTACGCACTACTAGCTAAAATCAATTTCTGTAAAACTATGTTCAATCTATTAAAAAAGTTCAATATAACTCAGTTTAATCAAAAACGCCTACAATCTAGATCGCATCAAATGGACGTGCCAGTTACTTCTTCCGTAACTTGTCGAGCGAAGCATGAAACGTTTCTCAATAAAACGCTTTTAATTAACTCGCGTATTTAGACGTTTGAGGTTTTATTGCAAAAGGGTTATGAGTGGCTTTTAAACCATGCGCAACTTTTAGCCGCTTCCGTGCGTTATTACGTTTCACAAGGCACAATAGAGGCTAAGTCGAGGTCTACCGAAACGAATCGATGCGTGTTGGATTAAATTTTTGGACGCGGATGTAGTAACGATTGGCACGTTATGCGCTTGTCTTCCCCACTATTGCTAAATGGAGGTCTTGCATGCTTTTCTGTCATCAAGGAAGGGTTAACCTTTGTTTGGTTGTCTTTTCTTTATTATCGCATTGTTTATTTTTAGTGTTAACGTAATTGATAGCTAATAAACAAGGCAGGGTGCCATTTACGTTGTATTTAAGAATTTAAATCCAATGGCGTCAAAATGAAAGTGTATTGAGCTTCAAACTGAGTGTAAAACTATGGGTTGCTAAGAGGATTTCTACACTAACGCATTCAATTTAAGTCATTACTTGTGTTATTATCCCAGCTCATAACGATACGAGAGTTGCCACTGCGAGACGTTGCAGCCTTTTCATTATTATTTACTCTTATCTAAGCGGGTTATGAGGAATACCTTAATCGTTAAAAAAAATAAACAGAAATCTTTTATTCAAAGTACATAATATACATATATCCTTAACAGAATTATTTTCGAATGTCAATACATACAGACACTACCACCACCACATATTGAATATTGATTTTTCTCAAATATTAAAGAAACTATATGAAAGATCCGAGTTATATCAAATCTCGGTATTATAATGCAATATCAACTCGATGTTGAAAATAACTATTCCTAACGATAAATAATAAACAAAGTGTTAATAAAATAACGGAGTGTTAAAAATAATAACGTGTGAATCAATTCATTAAAAATCGATACGGGACGCCAATCAGATATCAGATGTCCCTGTGAGACGTCCCATCGATATATGCAAAACCAAGCGTTGTATCAATAACGGTCTAGGTATATGTATAGTTTTATGTGTCGACAATTAAATGATTATTACACATAGGTACTCGCAATTTAATGTTACTCTTCAATTTTTTTACTATCAATGTACTAACGAGAATAGCTCGGATAGTATAAAAACTCTTTAAACCTTAGCAAGCATTGCGTTTGTTGAACTTTGTTGCAAGTCATAACGTAATCCGATTGACACGAATCGTGACGGATAGTGGTGACGCGGAAGACGCTTTGACCGACTTCAAAGAATTGTAGGATGTCAAGAAGTGACCTTTTCTAAGCGCATGATTTTGAAAAATTAACAAATCGCATGGCCTATTTAAAAGGTACGGATTCTTAGAATGAAGGTTTAAGTGAGATCATAGTCCACTTTGCTGGCTAAGTACGGGTCGGTACGGCAGACTTACACCTTTTGAAACCTAACTAACTAACTATTAACAAAACTCACGCGAACAAATTTTGTATTTATATTTTCCTTAATTAAATCATTTGATAGTGATTTTCTAATATGTACTTTATTTCTAAAATTTAGAGGAATGTCTGAGATTTTAACGTCTGTAACTCTTGTAACAATACAAAAGCACAAAATTAGCATTCAGCTTTACTGCTCCGTTATATCAGTAACTCTTACAAAAACAATAGCCACTAACTATGGACTCAAATTACTCCGGAAGCCACTGTAGAGAAAGTATTACTATTATGTATATTACGTTAAATCTTATCACATTAAATTTTCTATGTTCCATAAGTATTGGCGGCGACAACTTTCACTCTCGCCCAGAGCGCTTTTCGCTTAAAAGATTTATAAACAGTTATCTATTGAAGATCGCCCGTTGAATAACTGATCAAATACTTTTACTCGTTAAGCGGTTTCAACTTTGTGGCATGAAAATCAGACGATTAACTGATTTGCATTCTAGCCTTTTGACTTACCCAAGTCTTAACATCAAACTTACGTAAATGATGAAATAAAATTATGACAGAATATAATCTAATATTAAAAAAAAAACTATGAAACTTTTCAAGATGTTCTTTCTTCTCCGACGTGAACCATCAACAGGGGACCGTGTCTTCTAATCTGATAAAAATCCGTAGCTAAATAAAACACCGCAGATGTAGAGATTTTAAGTTCTTCCCACTGCTGGACACATCCCGCAACTGGGAGTGAAGAACTGGTAAGGAGTTAAAATCTGATTTATTTATTTATTTCAAGTACAGAAGTTATACCGATTGTTTCCAAAAGTTATCTTAACTTAACTTAAAGTTATCTTAGTTTATGACTGTTAAAAAAATAGTTGCAAAGGGGAGAGAAGAAATCACATTCTTCGCCAAATTAACGTTAAATTTCAATTTCATATAAATTATGAGAAATTAAACCATATAATCTCAATTACAATTCCAAACAATATTCCACACCAACGAATACGATAATTACATTAATGGATGACATTTCTAAAACAAGACGAACGTGAACAATAATCAAGCAACAGAGCTAACAAGATGGATTACGAATCAACCTACATTATGATATAGAAATACATTTATAATAAAACTACGCGTGACGTGAAGACGACTATTAATATAAACGTATAATTATGACAGAATTCTGAATTGTAGATGATAAATTAATATAAAGCGATATTCTCAACTACTGTCTCCATGATATTTATTTTTGATAGGACGTCCTTTATTAACCGAACAAATAAATAATTAACTGAAAGTAAGGAAAATATTTAGTTTTATAAGTAAGCATGTAAATATATTAAAGTAAATTTTACACCATAATATGTCACTATAGGGGTAGAAACCTAATCTTTCGATTAGTTAATTAATTAAAAATAAATATTTGCCAGTCATACTATCAAATTGTATTAGGAATTGAAACGGAAGTAGACATTATTGTAACAGTAATTTACAAATACGTATATTTATGTATACATTAAAAACACAATGCAATTGTATTTTTAATTGCTAATTTTAGGCTAAATTAAAAATTATATAACATTTCTTTTCTTATTATAACTTGTATACCTTTACAGGTGCGTGTACAAAGTTAAGAATCTAAACCTTATTTAGAATCTTATTTTTCATACTAATAACCTAATTATTTAAAATCAATTCATGCCTCTCTATAGATTCAATATAAGTTTTCCATACTAAATAGACAGAGTTAATATATTAATTAAAAATACGCACTTTAATACTTCTTCTCTGTTCTCCTCTAATTAAAGATTACAGTCAAACTTAAACATATCCTGTTTTATTACTTTGTGTATGGCAACATTAGTCATGTCTTACGATCAGCGCCAACATAGCCTATGTTGTCGCTGCTTACGATAGACGATTTTGAAGATACGTATTCAGGCATAGTGAAAGTTGGCTCTCGTTCTACTATTGTATATCGATATTAAAATCGTCGACCGGTATTGTAAGTATATCTTTTTGCTGGTACACGTATAAATTACATAATTTTAATTGCACCTCCTTAAATAATTTATGGGCAGTGCAGTAATTTACACATAAAAAATATATAAATGATTGAAAATCATGCATCAGTGTAAGATCTCTTTGTGGTTCGAGGCACTGCCGCCTGAATTGTTTCCATCACATTAAAATATTGTTAAGCCTTACTGTGTCTTAATTTAAAGGATTTGGTAACGGAGACAGACATAGCCGATGCGTTACAGGTTAGTCCTCAGGGATTGAAACGTATTTGTGGACAATTTCAGGTATGACATTGGCCACTTACCATCAGGTACACCGCATGTAATAATAAAAAAATAGTACAGTTTAGTAGCCATATCTAAAGGCAGAATAGACCAATAACAAGTGATCTTAAATACAATAAAAGCCACATAAAATATAGGCAAACCACGGGCCATCACACCACAAAGCTAGGACGGAAGAATACTGTACTTGTTCCACTTTCTTCACCCTTCCAAGCCTCGGCAAACTACAGTTTCTTTGTCTCGCACCCTCTGTTACAGCGTAGGCATCGAACTTGATCTAAATACCGAGCGTAAGTTAAAAAGCCTAGACTTACTAGTCAAATCAGATACCAGCAAAGATTTCCATAAGGAAAATTTTATATGAAATTTAATGAATTCATGTCTCACTTTCTGTAAAATCGAATACAAAACGCAGGATATTAATTTAAGATGTGTTAGTACTAAAAACAATGTCAATTATATGAAATCATCATTTTTCATTAATTAAACTAATCAAACTAATTTTACCTACCACCACTTCGAAAGGTATTGAGTTATGGAAGAAGCGGCGCAAGAAACTCCAAACGGCGCAAAAATAAAAATAAAGCAAAACAGTTCAAAATAAATACGTTACTCATACCTAATATAAATGATTAGTATTCCTGCATAAAATCCGACTCAATGCTTTGACTTATCTACCTTTCCAGAGAATCAGTAATCTTAGAAATGGACTCATAACTATTTTCACACTAAAATAAACCACTACCTTCACTAAAGCTACTAGCGTTTAAAATTTCTGCTTACATTTGAAAGCCAGCGAATATCCGCTTAAGCTTTAAGATTATAAACAACACACATAGCTTTTACAATAACCGCTTTAATGTACCGACACGTCAGACTTTGTCTAATGAACTCTTTGTTGCAGCATCAATCGAATGGGGTTAAGCACTAGACGCAGACTTCATTAAAATTAATTGCCATCGATATTGATCTGATACAATACTCATCGGAGACAATGTGATATGGCCCGACAGAGATTGCAATTGATATTTTTAATATAATATAATAGTAACCCTTTGACTGTCGGTTTGTTTCATTCATACCCGGAAGTATACTTTTTAAGTTTCTACTAAACATATATTCTGGCATCTATAATAAAACTTAAAAACTTTAATCGTAACGTATTCCTTAATATTTTTTAAACTTAAGGTTTAAGCTATGTGTTATCTGTCAAGTAACACAGTGTAAGAGTTTTACTAAGCAAAATACTTAAAAAAGTCGAACCTCTCAGATAATATTTTCAGTCACAGTCGGATATTTTTCGTATTCTTACATAACTGAAGTAATTTGACGCAACGGTGTGAGTAAAGGCTTGTTTAAGACGTTCCACCCCTGCCATTAATCTCATCTCCTTCGCTGGCAAAGTCACGGTAGATTTGGGGGAAGGAAATGAGGGACAAAAATGACCGGGAAGTCTTCATGCGTCACAGTTCAAGCATTTGCAATGGGACAATAATATAGCACTTCACTACTCACAATTTTTGAATTAATATGCGTTCTTAATATTTCTGCTAAGTGCTGGTGTGTTCTGGTTTGAAGAGTGGAGAAACATACTTAGGCAAGTCTCAGGTAGGACTGTAGGGTCATATCTGGGGTTGATTACCCATGTCCATGGATGGCAGCGACCACTTACCAGTGGGTTACATGCTTAGCTACTTCCATAATATTAAAAAAGACTTTGAAATAAGCAGCTAACACTAAGCAGTTTTTTCGGCACAAACAGCTTGCCCCGAAAAATGTAAGGAAACCTACATATTTAAGAGTTCTTCAACATCCTAAAAGGGTCAAAAGTGCCCAGCAATAGGACAACGGGTTGTGGATAATGACTCATTCGCAAAGTATCATTACGAGTCGCACAAAAATTGTGTCAGTGAACCACTTAGACGGAAACTTCGCGGTTTACAAAGGAAAAAAAATAATAAAAAGGAGACAAATAATAACAAAACTACTTACAAAAACTGTTACACAAATAACGGTCTCCAATAACAAGTTAAAATGAAATATCACGTCATTAATTTACAGTT
This sequence comes from Urbanus proteus proteus, assembly GCA_018251915.1. Classification (NCBI taxonomy): domain Eukaryota; kingdom Metazoa; phylum Arthropoda; class Insecta; order Lepidoptera; family Hesperiidae; genus Urbanus; species Urbanus proteus. Next base: position 12,960 of record DWPV01001089.1, on the reverse strand, counting down.
CTGCTCTTTACCGCGTAATTGGGGCTGATGCAATTGATAATTAAAAACACTATTTGTAATTAAATTACACACGGAATTATTTTTGTTCTATTTATAATACGCTTATTAAACCTTCACTGGCACGTCACTTTTATATGTAAGTAGTGATTAATTAATGGCTGCAATGAATAAAAAGTAGAATTAAATCTACTAATCTAAACTGGAATAGTGTAGTAACAGGTAAAGTATCCTCATTAGTTATAAAAGATCCTAGCAAAGAAATAAGTCATAAATAAAAAAATGCAATAAATAAAGTGCAATTAAGTAAATATGACAGGTTGCATACTGTTTCTGTAGCACTAATTTGTTTAATCATTGTTAAAATACATAGGTACTAGTCATAAATGTAAGTAATACAATTAATTTAAATTAATAATTGTAGAATATTTCGTGGTTCGTGTTCGGAGGCTCACTTTCATACCTACCTATTTCTATTTTTAAGTAATACGTCTATGCCTGCCTCGGGAGGAAGCCCAATCTTATCTATGGTTGAATACATGGGATGTCCATGGGCGGTAGTGGCCACTTACTTGCTACATTTTTTTTATAAAAAATAGAATTAAATATGAAAGTTTCTTTGTGATACGCACGTTGAACGAAAATAATATTTGCACTAAATGAGTTATTAATTAAATTTAATTAGGTATTAGATTTATGGTAACGTTCCTACAATGTATTAAACACTCAAGAACTTAAGATCAATTATAGTAACAGTAACTTTCTATCACGTATCCTAAACACAGGATATTGCACAAGCCACATAAATAGGAAGTTGGACAGGAACAACTTGCAGAACCAGCTTTGCCTAGAAAGTCTAGTCTATCATTAGTGAGCAATAGTAAGTCTAGTTATATCATAAATCAGTACTATATCTAGTGATTGTGGTGATCAACCCCGTTTTCTGCAATAAAGTGTACGCACGATCTAGTATTAGCTATTAACGTCAATTATTTCCGGCTGGTACTCCATGTCTTCGTTATGATAGTCATAACTTATTTTTAAACAAAAAATCCCTGCATAATAATTAAGCGTATAAATGAGGATTGAAGGAAAAATATAGGATAAATTTTAGTTTATACAAACACACGCATCCACTATCTAATTAGAACATATGTAGTTATTTAAATGGAATTCGTTTTACGAGTAATCAGTATATCTGATACTGAGTCGCTTTGTAACTTTATTTAAATCATCGTTGTCTATACACAGTGTAACACGATCAGAACTTTACTGGTATTATTTTCCGAAAACGATTTTAAAAACTGCTGGTAGGTATTTATAATTATTTAACACTGCAAATTTCATTAAGCTAGACCAAGAGTATCATGGAAAAATATAATAGTCCGAGCGCCAAAAATCAATACTTAATTTTATGATGGGCACTAACACGATGACGCGTTCTTAAACAAAACTACGCTACGCTACAGTACATACCCAGTGGGTATTACCCACATAAAGTTACTTGAGAATGTTATCAACATTTTAAACAAAGTCAAACTGGACTCCATCCGAATCTCACCGACGAGATTCCCTTATCTCGACATCATCAATGATACGAACAAAATACGTTACAATTACTACCTTATTACTCGATGTAACATGTATAAGTCGAATGAGCAAAAAACTTCATACAAGGCGGACCTCAATTAGAACGAGAATGATATGAGACGATCTGCTCTCGATTTAATCAAACCGGGTCATCTAAACCTCTAAAAACCGGCCAAGAGTGAATCGGGCTCGCATAGGCATTATTCCGTAGTTACCTGATTTAATCAACCACTGTAGTATTTTACTCTACCGTGTCTTATATAATAGTAAGCTACGAATTATATAGAATTTTGGAATAAAATGAAAAAAAAGATGTTTTCGATATTTCTTCAATGTTTTAAAACTAGGTATACTGTACCTAAGCACAAAATTCAAGTTACTTTTTCTGCGATGGAGTTGGAGAGATCCAATATTGACGAACTTGATGAAAAAAACGATAGTAAATTTATACTCATCATAGCTTTAAGCAGTTTAAGCAGCTTTAAGCAGCAAAAAAAAAACGATAATAAATTTATACTCATTATATCCAGCAGTGTACCTCAAAGGGCTGATGGATGGATGGATAGCTTTAAGCAAGTCCGAAATAGAGCACTTGACAATTATTTCCGCAGATCTTAACCTAAAGTTTCATGACGATGGACCAACGGAGAACTTTCAGACAAATCTGAGATATCGTCAACCGATACAAAATACAATCTGACTTTCCATAATGTCCAATTGCGGTCAACTACATTTGTCGGGACGGATAAAGAAATATTACGGATTATAATAAAAATTCCGTTTTCTCAATTTTGGTACAGAACGCTATTAAATGCCAGTCATAAATAAACTGGTTTCTCGTTCCAAGTGTTCCGATTTTAAGATATAAGATAAGTTTTTAAGATTAGTTGCAAATTTCTTTCATAATACAATATTTATTATGTATAACTGTTATCACATTGTCATTGTATATATTGAAGTTGTTTACTTTAAAATATAAAGAATTAGAAATACTTATATAAAAAATATACAAAACAGTTTTTCTATATGAATTTGAAAATAAATCAATATCAAAAACATTTTATTTAAAGTAGATTCTTTACAAGAATTCTTTTTGAACGTCAATAATATTATTTTTTCACTACCACCACTTCAGAAGGTGTTTAGGTATGGAGAAGAAGCGGCGCAAGAAACTCATCATCACATCTTTAGTAAACTACAACAACTAAACGTAGCCTAACTCATAATAAATAATCACTGCAAGTCATGAAATACCTGAAACCAAATTTAAATAATATCCTACATAATTTCAATCACAGTTATGTTGTTTTCTTTCCGTAAGAGTCCCGACCAAATTAATTCACTCTTTTAAACCGACATTAACAAGGAGGAGGTTCTCAATTCGACTTTATTTTTATAAAATAGTTTACACTAAGGAAAAAGCTTTCATATCATGATCTAAGAAAAGGTAGCTATTTCAAAATTGTAGACCTAAATCATTTTTCATTTGTTTAGACGTCAATAATTCTCAATTCCCTGTCAACCGTCCTTGCGGCATCATAAGCATTAACACGAGGCCACCCTTGTTTCATTATGATAATGATAAATTAACATAGTAATTTCACTCGATTTTACAAGTGCCCCTCCACTAAATATAAGACGGTTGTTGTGACAAGGGGACCGTTATGGTTGGGGATCCATTTCGTAGTTTTAAATAGCTTTTGCAGCCTTGTATTAAAGGTTAATGTTAGGCGTGAGTAAATATGAGGAGACATAACCACCATATAAGTTAATAAAACTTTATTTTTGTGTTATTTAAATATGTGTACGTCAATACTCGTATTTTATAAAGTTAATAATTGTGTTATTTTTTGCAGTTATTATAACTTTATACTTAAGTATGTCATGATACCTTCAAAGCACAAAATTCGTATTGGGAACGAATAACGAAATATTTTCGAAATAAGAATGTTTGAAAGTGGTTTTACATACGTTTCATACGAATAAGTCTTTTTATTTGCTAATACTGATGACTAAAAATCTCAGCACGTAAACTTCACGATTATTTCACTAAATCACTATACAACCACCAAATACATTATACACGTTCTATACCATCTTATACTAGCAAAACAACTTGATAAAGCTTTGATAAACCTCTTTACGTGTCTTCCTCACGGTTCGTTACAAAAACGTCCAAGGATTTACTTTCCAACGTATTTCTGTAAAGTTCCAGAACACATTTCCCTACCTCGTCGCGCCCACTAAATGTTTATTCGCACAAAAGGTTTTGGTGCGACAGAAGCCGGCGCGTGTATCTGTGACAAACAGAGCCAAGATTAAATGTGGAGACTTCACCTGCCTTAGTATACCAGGCTAGACGGAAAACACCTAGAAGCTTTCTTACGTTAGAATATATTACGTGATGCGTCAAGCCTAATACGAAATTATCTTGGAAATGTCTTTTTGTATTAAAATCATACTATCTACATTCACATCTCCAAATTAAGATTACTGAAGTTGAAGTCATGATCTTGTATATTGAAAAGGGAATGAAATTCATAGTTTGGATATCTTTTTAACCAGGAATCAATCCAGCACCATCTACGAGTTGGATCAGCACTACGACTACTTTTTATATAAATGCACTTATTACATTCAGATTGGTGATTCGTCACTCGGGATCTTATTTAATACAAAAGTTGTAATTCCAAACTACCATAATAAAGCTCCAAGCCTTTTCCAAAACACCTAGAGTTAAGGTATCTTACAAATAAACGCTATGAACCTAGAGAATGCACCTGTTCGTCCAAATGGAAATAGCTAGTAATCTCTACCTAAGATACTGATGCTTGAGTGACGTAGCATCTGCCAAGTAGAGCGCATAAGATGCAATATAAAACGTTGATTAATGCACTGTGACACTTCTGACATGTTTAAGTTAAAATTAATTGAAATTTAATTATGAGAAATTTGTTATAATACAAATGGCTTTTTAAGACTTTCCTTATCGTCTTCACTGACTTATATTAGGTACATAATCGTGACAATACTTACCATGTTGGGCTATTAACATAGATAGAAATAGTATTGTAGTATGATATCACAACTTAGTAGAAAACAAAGTCGCTTTCCGCTGTCTGTCCCTATGTATACTTAGATCTTTAAAACTATGCAACGGATTTTGATGCGGTTTTTTAATAAACAGAATGATTTAAAAGAAAGGTTTATATGTAATTTAACGCGCGTGAAGCCACCGGCTAAATCTAGTAATCATATAAATACTTTACTTTAATTTACGAGTATAACGCCACTTTTATTTATTGTCTACGTTTACTGTTTCTGTAACAAAGATACAAATTCTTTTAATTTTATAATATATAATATATTACCCTATAGAACAATAATAAAGTCGTTTAAAAATAAATGACCTCATAGTATAAATAGCTACAAAATCTGATAAATGTACAAACAAAATATACAAAGTATAATATTTAGTCAGGACGTAACAAACGTAGGAGGCATTTAAATAATTATCTCGTAGATACTTTCGTTTCGCTTTCTTAATTGTACTGAAGCTTTTATTTCGATCATTTAGTCACCAAAGTATATTTCCAGCTAAATTATCCAGAACTTCAGTTGATCTAAGATACTTAGAATTTACGTAATATATGGCAGTGTATCATCTAAGAAGAGTATAATATCACCCAGACCCACAATAGTAATTTAAACTGATCATTTTATTCTGCAACATTCCGTTACATATACTTTGAGGCTAAATAAATTATCTGAAACTTAAATCAGTTGATCTAAGATGCTTAGAATTTACGTAATATCTGGCAGTGCAGCTGCATGAGTGATGTGCATATAAAACTTTGTTAGCTCAGTCAGCCGCGCCGACGTTGATTAATTCACTGCAACAATGAGCTTGAGATGTTTCGGCTTGATATATACAATCTATTATACTATGCATACATTTTAACTATGCGAGTTTTGGTAGTATTAAAATTAGTTTTAATTACTTTATACACTCGTCAGGATTGTCTGTGTTGTAGAGGATACTCTAAATGATGAATAAGGAAACACCTAGGTCTGGAGCAGAAGTGTTAATGACTCAAATGTGTAATTAAATGGTCATTGCCAGTGAAATGAACATGGAACCTTTTTGTCGCGTGTCATATCGATATGGTCACCGTACCGATATGACTTGATATGTTTCGCCAGGCGAAGAGTATCTTAAAATATCTCACATAGAAATTGTGATGAAAAGATCTGCAGATGATCAGTAGTGAACACAGCTTGAAGTGATAGCGCAGATGATTTACTTTCTAGAAAATAAATAAATCGTTTCTTCCATGACATATTTTACTCTATTAACAAAGTAATGGATATAAACAGAAGCTATAAAGTAGCAACATCCCAACTTTACCGGATAGGTAGCGGCTAGATTGTCCCAAATCGGATTGCGGGTAGAGACGGAGATCCAGTCTTATAGTTGGGTGAGTATTTCGAAATTTATAATATAAAAGTTACAAAAGGGATAACTTAAAGCTTAATATTTTCTGTTAGTGAACCCTGGGTGAATGGACAATTTGTGACAAATGTTACTAATAGGTGGCAGGTATTTATTTAAATAGAAATAGTGCGTTTTAAGTATTAAATTTTATATTTTTTTATTTCACGCAGTTACCTATAATGAAAATTTTATGCACTTAAAAATATTTTTGAATGTTTCAATTTAGTCTTTATTAAAATGCATTTGTATGAAAAATATACGTGTTTTAACTTATTCTTTTTCTTTGTCCTCGCCTCAAACGAAAGCTTAGCGCGGACAGGTTAATTAGAAATAATGTCGATAATATAAAATCTACTTTAGATAAAATATTTTAATGTTGAAGATATTTATTATATACGATTCACAAAACGACTGGTGGGTTTTAAATGGACTTTAAAAGTTAAAAAAAAAACAATTCAAGTTAGCAACATGTATGCAGCGGACATATGAGCGAGATTAAACTCAAAACAATGCAAACTAGTTTAGAAAACTGATTTTGGAAAGCTCCATTACAAATTTGTAATAGGTATTACAGATAAACAGTTTAATAGTTTGCTTTGTATCTACGCCTAACCGAGAAACTGAGGCTAACTTGTTTAGCGTCGAAGTACCGGAGGTCCGTCCGGCTAGTTAGTCCCCAATCGAATTGCGGGATAGTTGCACCAAGCCAGCGATCTTACTCGAAATGAGATAGATTTAATAGTGCAAGATTACAAGCTCCTTATAGTTTGCCTCGTGGTATTAAAAGTCCTATAACATATCGGAGTATCATCTTTGGCTTCAGGGGAGGAATTCACTAAGATACTCTATAAGTACTACAATTTTTTTTATAAATTTATTGCACCTTTAAAATAAAAGTTACAAAAGGTATAACTTTTACACAATTTGTAAGTCACTGCCGTCCATGGACTTCATGTCCACTATTTAAAATAGGTATAGACTTTCCAAATGTTTGTCACAGTTACATACTACATCTGAGGATATTTGAACAAGTTTTTTTTTTTTTAGTATTATAGAAGTAGTAAACGAGCATGTTTACCTGATGCTAAGTGGCCACTGCCGCCCATGGACATCTGTAATCAATTCCAGATAAGATCACAGTCTTGCCTCGATCAGTTGGTATTGTTGATCGAAGGCTGCTACCCCACACGACTAAGTCGGATCGCTTCTATTAAGTATGTCTCACTTACCACACCCTTCAAACCAGAATACAACAGCTCTGAACACTACTGTTACAGAAATAGGTGTGGCATTGGTGCCACCGTGGTCGCACCACAAAGGGTTGTACCACTATCAAACATAGGTAGAAAATAAACCTAACTATATCTAAAGTCATTTATTTAGTTTGATACTGTCCTCTCTGGCTAGTTTGCTCCCAATTGAATTGCGAATAGTTGCGCTGAACTGGCGATCTTGTTCAGGAAATGGGTTAATTATAATAGATATTAATCCCAAATGGATACCCTTTCAAATTTAATCATTGTAACGGTCGCAATTTAGTTGTAAATACCGATTAAAGTATTTAAGATACGAGGAAGTTGTCAAATTTTACATTTACAATATACACGTCGAACGTTTTTAGTTTGATTGATTTTTTTCTGTTCTTCCAAAAAATTACAATATTTTATTAAAACATAGATAAATAAGAAATATCTTTATGTAACTTTGTTTAAAAGGACTCATATTTGAAGTGTAACCATCTACGTAGGTATATGGTTTCAAAAATGTTGACGTGAAAATATATGTATCAATGAATAAGCCTTAAAACTTACATAAGTTGTGTTATTTATGGTATATTACTAGATTAAAAACTTAAAACTTAAAACGCTTTCTAAGCTCATTGTAATACATTAATTAAACGAAAGAATTCTAAATCCCATACCTACTTCAATGAGGACGACCTTACTGGGAATCTTCCTAGAATTTCTTTCTTACTATGAATTGTATAAGGACTTAATCTTCTTATCAAATCGTTAGCATCCATGCTGGACAATTAACATATTTTTGAACCATAAGAAAAGGACTTTTACTTTGAAGCAAGTCTCATGTTTCTGTTCGAACATTACTAACCCTGAAGCGACGATAAAAACTTTCCATGGAGTGGTTTGTCAAGCCATTAGCTTCATTTGAAAAAAACGCAGCTGTTACGAAATATGAGATTGCATGTAGGGCTCAACCTCTTATTTGTCCCGTATAGTATTACATGCCACATAAAATTATTGTAGTACCTATCAACCTCTCTGAGACTAGGGGTTTGGGATCCAATTCCTAACACACACTAATTCAAACATCTAATTAACAAATGAGACGAAAAAAGGAAATATCGCAAGGAGGCTGAAGAACTTTAATGAAAAAATATCACAGGGGTAAAGTCTACTTACGGACTCCGCACTGACCAGCGTGGTGCACTGGTGGTTTAATCTTCGTCTTTTAAATGGAAACTTAGTAATAATATCGCAACTTAATAGATTATATTATTGATGATGACGTTGTAACCGAAAGCATCATCGTATGGTTACCATGGTTAGATGCGGTATATAACGTCTGAGTATACCAGTTACCTAGTTTATCTCTCTTTAATTCCCAAGCCAAATACTCGTACTCAAAGGTTGTCTGAAAGAAAAAGCTTTTTCGGAGATGGGTCCATTGTACAATGTCTGTATTCCACAAGACTACTTTTCCGTTGTATTGATTTTTACTGGTTCTATGTTCAAATAGTCAAATGACCGAATACTATTTTTAAGAAGTACTTAATATAAAATTATTTTGACTCAAAATTTTAATCGAAAATTTAAATGAATCTGAGAAGAGAAGTAATTATGTTATTTCGACTCATTTCTTTATGTTTTCCATTCAATCCTTTAATCGCTTCCGCGTTACTTAAGAATGTAAAGGATTGAAATCACAATTTTCATAAATCCCGTAAAGCCTCCAGCGTCGTCTTAATTGGCAATAACATCGTTAAATTAACTTTTTATTTCCACCGAAATTACTTCGTAAGAGCGATACCGTTTTCAACTTACATTTAAGAATACTAAAACATTTTATTGCTTAAGAACGAACGAGTGAAACAAACAAATAAAGTGCAAGATCAAAAGAAAGCGGTAAGAGGTCTGCAAGAATTTTGTACGATCGCCGTAAATTATTATAACGCCGAAACAGAGTGCAACGACTCTGACCTAATGGTATTTTCCTCTTTCCTTTCTTCCTCATGAATACTCGAGGTGCTCCCCTATTATAAACCGAAATATATTAGATGCTTAGCGAAGCAATTTGCATTTATCAGTTTATTCAGAATCATTTTATGCATGCGACTGGAACATGATTATCTCAGGGTGTTTTTTCAACTCTGAAAAAAGGTTTTGCATTTCTTTTCATAATCTACTGACTTATTTTTCATTGCTTCTTACGTGCCAATTGGATAAAAAGGTACTCACCGTATTCGGAAACCGCCACGCTTCAATAGTCGAGACACAGTTTTAGTTCAAAACTGCGCTGATATCGAAACGAGTCCAAGTAAGTTTATTTTCACTTTCAAATAAATCCCACTTCCACTAACAACAAAGTAAGGTCCTTACACAATTTACTTATCACGATCCAACTGTACAGTTTCACTTTCAACGAAGTACCCGTCAGTCACGAATCGGAAATGACCCGGCTCTGAAACGCTCACGGTGTTCGCAAACTTCTGGCGAAGTGGGATTACGCGGGACGGGAACGCAGCCTTCCCGCACGTGCACGCCGTCCGACCGCCGAACAGCGACTGTGATAACGACACTTCTTACGAAATGAACCTGCGAGGCTCTCCATACTCATATAAGCTCGCCCGACGCCTCTCTCTCGTAGCTAGGGAGCTCAAACGACACTTTCAACTCTATTCGTACCGACATGAGATTAAAATCGGAACAATACACGCTATTCCCGAACTCGGCTCGTTCGCATCGCGTAACGAGTTTACGGTACGTAAATCGTAGTAGATTTGTTTTTCAGTCCGGCCACAGCAATCCGGTTCTTGACTCGGACGCTCAGAAGGAACTTTTTTCCGTATCGTTTCCTGTTAAATAGAGCCTTCTTTTTGTGCAACCGCCACCCGGTAGCCTATGTAGGGAGCTCGAAATAACCGCTATGGACAAGATGCCAACTTTCTAAACTAAACCTATAAGACCATTCTATTGGGACGGTGAATTACGTTATTTTTATTGGAACCTACTGTACTCGGGACAATAATAATAAAATTGATCAGATTGGACATTGTGCGTACTGACGTGTAACTATTTTGTGTAACATTCACGTTAGATTGATTGCCGTCTAGTTAATTATATCAAGATGTAATCTAAGATTTTATAATTCATAACTAGTATAAAAAGTTCCATAAGTAGTCGTTAATAACACTAACATTTTTTATGAAAGTCACGTAAAGACTAGAAAAATTCCTATTATTCATCAAAATTGAGAAGTAAAATTTCCAATCCTAATTAATAACCCATATCTAATGAAAAACATTAAAATGCAGATAGAAAAAATACGTTTTAGAAACTAACCATTCTATGCTTCGGGTAGGTACACTAGGAGACAAGTTGCGCAACATGTAACTTGCGTAAAGCCAACAACATAGTTTCTGCGACAATGTTGCGGGACATAGCAGCACTTATAATTACCGGTTATAAAATTTTATTTATAAACGTCACCGATGTGATATATCAATAAATAACCGGTTACCGGTGCTTTCGGTGTCGATATCAGGGCTGCGGTCGAAGCCCTACAACGCCTGCAAATTGGATACCACTCACTCGAACCAGATTACGTTGTCCAAGGCTGTTTAACATTACGTAACACACCTGCTTGGCTAAGCTTATTTCTAAATAGGTCATGTGTAGATTCCAACTTACATGGCCGAATGGACTCTGGTACGGACTGGTTTTCAGGTCCGAATTAGGACGGAATAAGTGATTGTAGAACCAAATTTTATTCCTAGATTAGCTTCGTGGCTACGGCAGCGCATTTTATTTCTGGGCAGGGCAGCCAAATAGTTTTGAGGAATTCTTCCTGGCTTTATATCTGGAAAAATGGTTACGAGCTTCGACAAAATCTTTTCCAAACATTTCAAAAGCATTTAAAATGTCTAGTGTGCAAAACTTCTAAGGTGACCAATACAAACAGGGATAAATAATATATTAAACTTGGATTTAACACATGATCTAAAAACTTAATTTTCATCTATATAAATGTCGTAAAAGGACAAGGGTGTACTGGCGTTTTCGCAGTTTTATCGGTATAGTTCAAAAGTAGGTATCAGGTCAAATCAATATTCGAACATAGTTTAAAATTATTAAGTGCAAGAAAATACTTTTTTATTAACTTAAGTTCAGCAATGAGCTTGACGGGTTTCCTAAGAGTAAATCAATGCCGAATCTTAAGAAGTATCACAACATAAGTAGTAATCTTAAGAAGTTTGAGAAATCGCTATAAATGCTATGCATCGCCAACTTTAAAGATCAACTCTACTGAGAGCTTTCAATTGAAACAAGTTATAATATTTGGATTATCGACTTACGACTCAAGAATAACAAATGCAGAAAACTATTTCGAATAACACGAATACCAGACAATGATCGTAATATAGAAATTCACAAGTATTGAAAACCATAAACCGGTCCCGTCATCCCGAGGTCTAAACTAGGTCAGAAAGGCTATATCGTAAAATAAGGGAGATTGCACACAAAATCGCTATGTAGTCTTTAGAACAGTGTAACTTGACCCTTACAGGCCATTAAGTTTTATGCTCGTGATAACTAGATTTTTAATTCCAAAGAATAATTTCATGCAAACATTATGCGCTGTACGGCATGACGCATATTTTTTTGGACGGACATATTTTGCAGTTATTTACTATGTTAATATTATTTTTAATAATAAAACTTATTTGAGTATGGAAATTTTGTAGCTTTATAATATGAAACGTTTATTTATTGTTGGGTTTATATTAGGATACATATTTGGTATAAAAGAAAAAAGAAAGTTTAAGAAAAATAACACATTTCTTATTAAGTCAATGAAAATTATCTCTTGAACTTGCAAATTATCTCAACAGACATAATAAACTAACCAATACATTCCACAAATGATGACTTCATTACAAAGCGATTCTAAGTTCACATAACTGATACCAAAACCTTTTACCTGAAGAACGTTTTAGTTTGAATAACACATAGTGAAGGGTACGAACATCTTAGCCCCAAACGGCACTTCCGAGAGTTCCGAGGCCTTACGGATATCCATCCGCGGAGACTTCTCGGTTTCATCGATAGGTATACCCTACTTGGGGCGAGAATACAAACGTTGGTACTTCGTAGCTTTATGTATATAACGACACAATTCAATTGAACTTGACAACGTTTTGAGTTTGTATCTCAAAAATATATTTTCAAAGCTAGTCCAAGTAGTAAGTGGCTGAGCCATTTCGCTGCCGTCACGGCATAAGACCGTAAGAAGGTGTATGTAGTTATCGTAGCAACGAAACTGCCAAACCATGAAACCACATACTAAAACTGAGATGTAGAATTTGTGAATCTAGGGCGTGTAGAAACAGAACGTTGCCTCTACATGAGATCCTATAAATTTTTGACAACGTAATTACGCCAATACCCTACATTTTTTTGCGCGAAGTCTTGAGGGTGTCCAAGGCAAGCAGTCCAAGGCTTCTTAGAAAAATATTTTGAATGATTCTCAGATGTTTTCTTGTATTTATGTGTTTTCCTCTACGTTCCTCCTTCACCTTCTAAATAAACAAATGACATTGGAACAAACACAACTAGGCATTAAAGACGATATATTTATTC
>DWPV01001088.1:0-22573 GCA_018251915.1 Urbanus proteus proteus | reverse complement strand
TGGTTTAGGCGTGAAAGTGGAACAGACAGACAGACAGACAGACAGACAGACAGACAGAGTTACTTTCGCATTTATAAAATTAGTAGGGAATAAACAACATTTTATATAAATTAACGTCTTAGCAGTTATGCTCAAGCATTCATCCGCCCATTCATTTATTTTTAATTTGCCTTATGTAGATCACACCTATTTGGTAGACTATAGTTCAAATCTTATGTTCTGAGGTGAGACAGTCTCGGGAATAACAATGTATAAATTAAAATGAACATCATTGTTTTTGGACAATGTTAAGACATCATACGCTACAACAAATGCAAATAACCTTTGCGTAAAATCTTTCACAACGAAAACGCCGTGACTTGTAACCTCAGAAAACGAACTCATGTCATTTTAACCAGGGTTAAAGCACGTCATGGCGTTTTTACTGTTACATTAAAAGGGGTCATTTCATAGCGTTTTGACGGTCTATAAATTTCAATTGGTAAAGTGGGATTGATCGTAGACGTGCCAATAATAATGATCCATGAAACCGCGCGAAGGCCGCGGGGTAAACGACACCGACTTACGCAACTCATTGGTACTCGCGGCTCAATCACCAGTTTACGTCGAACTCTTTGATACTTATGAAGCCCTAGTACTTTAGAGTCGTTTCATTGGTTAGGCTCTTGCAACACAATTTAATTAACGATACTATAGTATAGCTAGGGACTTCCATTTAAACAGTTTTGTAACAGTATTTTTTAAAAATAATCAATAAATAAATTTTCTGTTCCACGATTTGATGGAACGATAAACCGCGAAATCGCCGTTACACCCGATAGCTGCGGTTATTTATGGTTCAGTGTGACTACTTACCATAACAAATACAATGTAGGCCCTGTTCGGAATAGACGCTGAGTTCATTAATGAGAATAGCAATTAATATTTATTTTTAGGGTTAACCTCTGCGGGCGTTTGGCATCGCCTACACACTTGTATATCAATGATACTGTCAAGATACGTACCGATCGCGCACTCGGATAAATATATTATTTGAAAGTCGAATTTCACACAAACTTACACAGCGTGTCAAACTGACATACTGATCGAGTATTCAGTTGGACCGCCGGCTGCCATATTGTTGCCTACATCTATGGCATGTAAATGTGTTTGTGGACGACAACACACCCACACAGGCTAGAAGTCTACGCACACGACGGCGTATTCGCTTGTCGTGTTTTAATTCAGGAACTCACACATCCGCGACCTTTTTATGTGAGCGGTCCCCGGCCTCTTTACGTAGTGAGTTCTCGCCTATTATTGTTTCTTTGAAATTTCATAGTGAAAATGCTTGTTTTATGACAAGCATTTTGCTTCGAATATATACGAAGTATAATTACATAATTTTGGTAACATCTTTATGTGAAAATATATTATACCAATTAAATAGTTGGAAATACTTAATTCTTATTGGAATCTAACTGTATCTTTAACATATATTTTCATTAATCTAAAAACCAGCCCGAGATTTCTAAGGAATTAATTTTGTGCTAAAAATACATTTCAATTTAACAAAAATACCTATCATTACTTTAATATCTAATAAACACAAATTCTCAAAAACTATTGAAAACAACCTCAATAGTTTGCAATTTAAAGAAATCTTGAAAAATCCAGTTGCTACACATAATGGTAGTTATTTTTAAATCTCCTTTAAATCACGAGCGACATTGAAACCACAAAAATAGAGATGCAATGTTGTGTGGATGAATACAATGAAAATAATCGGACATCGCAAGAACGTTATTAATGGATCTATGTGCACATGAATTGATTTTCAAGCTAAATTTAATGTTTATATTTTCTTAGAATTTAACATTGTTTCTCTTAATTGAGCTGTTGCTACGAAAGAGTATACAAATACAAAACAATTTTATTATTATCTTCATACATTTTAATGATAAATTTAATTAAGAATAAAACAAACTTCTCGGTTCGGCTTAAATTTTTAAGGAGAAAACCCCTAAAAGAGTGTTAGACTTCGCTGTATAGGTGTAAGATAAATTCCAGTAACTTTAAATTACTCAGAATGTATTCAGAACATATTTTCTTAAAGATAAGTGTCGTGACACTAAAATATGTTATTATTATTCATCCTGTCGCTCCTATCCGATGTCCTGATTCTCTTATTTTCGCGGAAGAAGGCTACAAATGGAAACAGAAATGGAAAGATAAAAGAAGGACACACCATTAACATTCTGTTTCATGATGCATTTGCCTTTCATAAATTACAATACAGTCTTATCGATACATATCGTTCGTGAATGGAAAAGCGACGTGGTAAATGTAATGATCTTATATCAACTATATTTTGAAATAAACGATGCTACTGTTGATAAAATTATTTCGGTCAACAGCATTACCATGTCCATCGAGCATTAATTTTATGTATACTGGTATGATATTTGACTATACCGGTCAAAATATGTCCTTTAGATTTTATTACTTTTGTCCTTCTATATTCGAGAATAGTTCTGTCGTTATTAATCTTACGTGTATATAAATTGCCATCTATCCTACAGTCCGTGAAGACCTTTGCTAGATATAGGCCTAAAGATTTTTCTTGCCCTTCTTAATCTCCGCGTCTGACATGAGTATCGGTGATGACATGATGGCATGAGGTTGCTGCCCGTCTCCTAAATTTGCCTCATGAAATATTATAAAAGTAAAAATACATTAGAAGTTTTATTAAGTTACAAATGAAATAAAGTAACCAAGAATAAAAACAAGTCCAAAACTACGAATATCCCGGCTTCGCCAAAAAGACATGAAGTTTATTACCATATAAAAGGAAAAAACTTAATTCTGCCACTCGAGGTCCTATTCGCAACGATAATGATTCCGTTTTATAACAACTATAAACCACACATTTAATACCCTATCCACAAACTCGGCAACTTTTTGCAAAATAAAATCCAAGGCGACTTGGTTTTTACCTGATACTATGGAATTGGAGGGAGCCTAAAAATCACATGATACAAATACTGAGTATGTAAAATACCTATACGCAAAGATTTTTTAATAAAAGTAGACTCACTCGTAAGATTAATATTAAGTTAGTACTAATGTTCTACCACATTAAACTGATCTTACTACTGGGTAAAATCGACTATCGCTTGGTTTATAGGTTCGATTTTCAGTAGAAGAAAATTCCTTTACGAAGTGTTTATCCCAGACGTAGTGTCAAATGACGTTTTTGTAATCCTTACCATAAGTTTTAGTTCGGAAAAACTGTAAAATATTTATTATAATTATTTTGACCTAAAAAGTTTGATATTTGAAACGCGATCTAGGTAGATAATATGGAGTTCTTTATTTGCTTCCATAAATGAAAATCAACGCTTCGACTTCTTCCCTCATTAAAATCTTTTAATTGCTCCGCTCCGGAACAAAGAAAGTGATCTCGATGTAGCTATAATTTCGCAAAAATGCCTCAAAAACTGTCTTTATTTATGTAAGTACTACACTTTAATGGAACTGTGAACTTTTCTATAAATACTTCTTTACAGGTGTTTTATACTTTTTTTTTCTTAAAATTAATAATATACCTATAAAGAAGATAATATTTCTAATAAAGGAGACACACGGGTGGTTGCGCCATTCTAGTTAGTAAGAACAGACGACGGAAAAAAGAATTTTTTTAGCGTTTACTAGTTTTTAGGCAAAATCTTAATAGTTTTGATTGCGAAAGAGAATTAATTGAAAACAAAATGAAGCAAGTGTCGGTTTTAAAAGAGTAAACTGTTATTTTTCCTGTTGGCCTAAATTACGTCACTTACGTAGAAAATTCCAAATGTGTTCTTAGAAGTCTTACATTTTCCAAGGAAAAGGTTACCACAAATTTGATCAGAAGGATTTTTGGAAAGAAAGAGTCAATTTTTTTAAGTTTCTAATTTGTTATTAAATTTTCGAAATTTTCGAGATAAATCTCAATGTAGTAATAAAGTGTAATGGAATGAAATTAATTTATTTCGTACGTCAAAGACTATGAGCCAAAATAGGTACAGTTCCATTTCTTTTTCATTGTTATTATCATCATCATCATTATTGTTATTATCACCATTCCATTATTATTATTTCATTTATAAGTACATATTGTAACTGTTGCAGATGTGCATTATAATGTTAATTAATTATTATTATCGTTGATATTACTTGTAAGAAGACTGGCGATTCCAAGACCCTTATCATTCTACACAGAGGTGCTTAGACCCAAAGGGTCGCTAAGACAGTTGAGCTAGTTATATATAGCTAAATAAAACTTTAGTGTTACTACCAATGCTCCGACGCTGCTATCCCCGATCATTATGCTGTAAAAGAGAATATACCCCATATATGGCTACGTTGGACTGCACATCATTAAGGCAATCCTTGGTTTAGTAATATCATTCTTTATTAGGTATCTAAATAACTTCAATGAATTGATCTTTATAAATAATGCCTTAATAACGTGGTTCGCGCTTGCTTTACTTTAAAATAAAATACTTTAAAAAAATAATTCGTTTCTTTTAAGTTTAATTTCAATAAGAAATATAAAACGTATTTAATTGTCATAACAAAAATTCCATCAATTATCTTTATTATTTTAAAGATGATTTTGATTGTTATTATTTTCATGACCCTATTCATAATCAATATCGTCATAATGTACTATTTTTAATTACTGAAGTTAGAATACATGTCAAAATAAAACTTAACTGAATGGCCAATCGTAACGCAAGAATCAATTGGTAGCATCGTGAGCAAAGCTACAGTATGAGTCCCATTCATTTCTATAAATGGGTAAAAATTTAAAATGACTTTTTAAGTTGAAAGAAACGGGTAATATTTTAAAGCCCATACGTGCCCAACGCCAGTCATGACCTACCGCAAGTTAAGATTTCCACCGTCGGTGGCCGAGTAACCGTGCTCAAGCCATGCACTGTATGCATATAATGCATACGCATATGCATATGCCCGCACACGCATGTCTCGCTCACTCCGTTCCCCCTTTTAAGTAGGGATGCCAAAAGCTTATGTGGTTTTACGAGGTACAACCCGAGTTTTAGGATTAAATGGGATTAATTTTAAATATGGTCGCATGCAGTGCTTTGAATTAAGATTGTGATTCATAATGACAGCTTTGAGTACATAATGCTCTTAATTTTAAGCTCGTTTGATGGTTTTGTGTTGCTTATTATAAGGATTAGTTTTATTTAAATAATAAAGTTCGTTTATGGATAAAATTTGAAAACAAGAGTTTAGAAGAATAACATATTATTGAGGAATGCTGACATGGGAGATGTACTTACTGCGTTGACTTATCTTTTAGGTAATAAGTTTAATTAAAGGAATATTGAACGTTCTTTTTTTTCTGAAGTTATTTCCCTACTAGTCTAGCGTCGTAGTTATTTCTAATGTTTGTTGATTAAAATAAGTGGGATTCAGTGTTTCCAAAGTATCGTATATCCACTTAAAATAGATATAAATTTTTCTATTAAAAAAAAACTAAAACTGTATCATACTGGATTAACCCTAATCCAGCTTCCGCCAAGCAGAATAGAGATTACATGCACACATGCACAATTTATACACACATGCACGCATTATGTTTTGGTCCCCCTTATGTAAACTGGGGAACACGATATTATGTGGTCTATTATGGTGGTTCCTTTAGTCTTAGATTAAGCGCTCAATTTTAGTAGTTCGTTTAATCCAATATTTTTTGCAATTTTGTAAGTAAGCATTATTTAAGTAACAAAGTTTTTCACGCATCGTTTGTATAAGTATCTTTTGAGATAGATTTTGTGTGCCTCTTCAAAATTGTCGTTTGACTTGTCAAAAATTAGAATGATCTAATTTAATCTATTTAATTAATTAATAAATCATTTAATCTAATTTAGTAACTAATGAAGCATTGCTTCTAACTTAATGATCAGTTAATAATCCTAATGATAACTGCGTAAAATCTTTGAAGATTGTTTAAATATTCAGCGCATAAACCTTCTTCGCAATTTGATCAAATTGTTTTAGTTTTAAGTTTACGTTAAATTATTAAATCCAGTAATATACATACTTCATTTATAATTTGGATAAAACTATAAGAACATAATCGTATATATTGAAAAATCTAGATTATGAAGTATCGTTTCTCGTAAAGTATTCTTCAAGTGTACGTATTTATTTCCGTCTGTTACACAAAACAAAGTTACATTTGTTTACGTTAAACAAACGCTGCATGCAATAAAAGTTGTAACGTAAACAAAATTGCAAAGCGTATATACTCGTAACTGCTATATTCGTATTAAAATGAGATGAGACATTATTTGCAATGTTCAGAGTAATTTCCAATAACTTTATTTCCCTCGGAACGTCGCAATGCAACCCAGTTCGAAATACGATTTTGAAATAGCTAAAGGGAGAAAGGGGGGATGGGGGACCTGACCATGAAAGAAAGAGGCAACTGGAAATGTTAAAAAGGCGGATCGAGGCGACTACCAGTACGAACACCTTTGCCTACTTAACGTCAGATCTTGCACGTCATTGAGTCGTTTTGCGGGTAGTAGTTATTGTAAAACATCGTTAAAATGCCTCATTAAGTTCATGATGTCAATTGTTTACACAAAAAAGAATTAAGTAGATTGTACCGACAGCATATAATCGGTGGTATAGACATGGTTATACGGACTAAATGTGTAGATAACAGGCAACCAATAAAAATGCATGATACTTAACGGTAAGCATACGATTACTGATTTCTGTGTATTTGTTTGGTTCCCAGACTTTTCGGCTCCTATTCCTCTTCCATCTTCTTTCTTTCGCCCGTGGACCTGACCATGTACAACATCCAGAGCTGCTGGTCTATATTAAGCGGTGTTTTATGATTGCGTATTGAGCCATAAACAATTATTGCATCTACGTAGCTTAATAAACTTGGTTCTTGGAAGTATAGGGCTTTAGA
This sequence comes from Urbanus proteus proteus, assembly GCA_018251915.1. Taxonomy (NCBI): domain Eukaryota; kingdom Metazoa; phylum Arthropoda; class Insecta; order Lepidoptera; family Hesperiidae; genus Urbanus; species Urbanus proteus. The sequence continues at coordinate 15,594 of DWPV01001088.1, read as the reverse complement.
CTGAAGACTTGCTTAATTAGTGCGTAGTTTTAAAAAGGTTGTAGCTATCTTGGCTACAAGAATTTTTATGTTATTGCCAGGCATGGGTTTCCTTTCAAGCTCCTTTCGGATGTAAAAAGTAGATAAAGTTGTTGTCTAACTCGTGTAGGAATTTAAAAATGAATCATGGAGTAAGAACTACATTTCAATGATATAGTAGAAGCGACTGACGCATTAATTTTTTTCACTTTCCATACCATTTTTTTTGTAATCAATACTAAAACTTACCGAGTTTTGAAATATAGGTACTTAAGTAGATAAAGTGTCGATGTTCAAATTTCAAAATAGCATCATTCACGAGCTTAAGCCGTAAAAACATCCCTAAGCTCAGTGCGTACCAGCTCAGACGGAACTAATAGGATTGAAAGTGCGACACAGCCCTATTTTAAAACTAGGGTTGGGCTGGACCTGACCATGCGCAACATAAGTGTTTCCTTGATGATCTATATCCAGTGACGTCACTAACAAGGAAATAGTGTCTATTAGTTATTTTCTAATTCGGTGTAAGTAGAACGTTTATTGTGTTTTTATCTCATCACGCTCGTAGTTCTGGTTTTTATTTATTGTCACAGATATACATAAAAGTAAATAGTTGTTTTTTATTTATTGTTACAAATACACAAAAAGAAATAGTTATATAAAGTAAAATTGGTATTTAATTTTGGTCTACTCTCTCTGAAACTAGTCAACACGGTCCTATTTTATTTAAAACTAGGGTTGGGCTAGATCTGACCATGCACAACATAAGTGTTTCCTTGATGGCCTATATCAAGTGCAGTGTTTCCAGTGACGTCACAAACAAGGGAACAGTGTTTATTAGTTCTATTGTGAATCGGCGGGAGTATAACGTTCAACGTTCATTGTATGTAATTGTTACACTTCACGATGTCTGGCTTTTTATTTAGAGTCGTACATACAAAAAGAAATATGAATGGTAAGTAAAACGAGTGTCTAATATCATAAATTATTTTAAGTTCAGTTAAGAATTAACCTAATACATATTTATTTACTTCATTAATTACCCAGACTGTTATTAATAAAAATTACAAAACAAGCATAAGTAATTGTTCTAACTGAAAATCTTATACTGTACGAAAAACGCATAAAAAAATTCGAAGCGAAACCGAAACAGCAAAAACATCCCAAGTCTATCATAACCATACATAAAGATACGAATGTATAACCTAAACTAGACATAAACTACACCGGTACACCCCTAGCAGGGGAGGAGGGGACCTGACCACGCACAACAAACTCCCCGACGGCCTATATTTAGCGATGCATTTCGTACTTGCGTTTGTTGAACGAGCTGTTTCAACTCAGGACTTCAAATAAGCGCAGTGAAACTAGGGATGGGAGATTTAAAAATTGAATCAGTTTCAAGAATCGGATGTGCTTTAACTAAGAGGTTAAAAATCTGATTCGAATCGAAGTCTGTAGAATCGGTTCCACATCAGTATGAAGGTTTAGAAGATCAAAAAAATATGAATATACTAGTAAGGTTTTATATTTCCGTCCTCTAAAAGTTGTAATTTTAACAGAAAGGATCTAATGACGTATCTGCTATCGTATATCGATTCTTAACTTACGTATTAAAAATCGATGTTTGTTCCAAAAATCGATTCTTTCATTTATCGATCCCACATCGACATCCCTAATTGAGACATAAATAAGACTGCATTCCGGGTAATTACTGCATTGAACGCACTCTGGATAATGATTATAGCTCTAATGTAGAATGTTGCTATGAAGTTGTAGTAGGGAGCTGTTTTTGTTTCATAAAATGCTATGGGTTGTCACTTAGGTATTTGTAAATGTGTTTCACTTTATAATCCTCATGTAGTAGAAGTAGGGGATGTTTCTGTAGCCAACAAAGTAGGTACGAGTACTTCGCCAAGTTAGAGAATAGACTTTGCTAGTGATTTTGAGGCATTTGGGCATAGACAAACCTGTTAAGTAGTATGGAGGCTTTAATAAGGTGCATTCAACTCACATTCACAAAACCTTTAATATTCATTTTTACGCTAAATACTACCTATTGCTACTACTTAAACTATTACTACTACTATAAGTAGTACTAGTACTAGACATAGTAAGTCCCTCGGAAAGGTTATTATTTCAACAAGCTTCACATAAGAAATTACTTATTAGTATTCTTTTTGCTATTCGTTCCTATTATAGAGCAATTGAGGGTTAGTAATGTATCCAACTGGTTTTATTAAAATACACGACATAGAAAGGAAACGGCGACTTAAATTTATTAGTCCTTGTGACAGAAGAATTAATACAATGTCACAACATACATCGTATGTGACTACGTACGTGTGTATCCTTTCTCTGCGTCGTATACTTGATTTTTTATTGTTTCCGGAGTTAAATTTATAGGCATAACATCCAGTAAGTCAGGTTTTGTTGTTCTAAGTTCTAACAGGTTAGGTTTTTTTAGTAACTAGAAGTATCCGTGCGTCTACGGTCGTATGCTTTTTGGGTCTGAGTATTTCTAATATACCTACACTAAAACGTAAACGTAAAAAGTAAGGCTTGAAACTGTTTTGCTTTTTAACTTACTGAGGACATGTTATGTAATTTCGTTATGAGTATGTTTCAAACGGTTTTTTACGTTCGGAAAGAGGGGATGAAAACAGAAATTGAGATATATTTTACACTTGAAACCGCTTATCGTTTTACACGTGTTGTTACAGCCATACTTTAAATATTAACTCTATCTATAGATATTACTAAATAAGTAATGTGCAAGAAAATCGCAAACTTAGATAGACTAAACAAATAGAAACATTTAGCGTACAAGGTTCCACGTTTTCACGGCTACGAGAGTACCTCTGTGCGGCAGTGAGGCTGAAGTGACCGCCGACTTCGGCGGAGGTGTTACGCGTGTGGGCGTAACCGCAAACCCTCGCCCCCACCCCCCACACCCATACCCCCGAGCTCCCTGCAGCTCAACAAATACGATATTGTGTTATGTACAAAGGACTGTTCAACCGAATATCTGGTTTTGAATTCTGGTCTTCATTTTGGTATCAGTTTCGAAAATAGTTTTCTGTTAAATCAGAATTAATGAACAGACATACTAATTTACTTTTAAAAACAAGACGACGTTCGAAGCATCGGAATGGACGTTGCAAGTGAAAGCATAATTTTTCCAACAAGTTTCACTCGAATTAAGCTCCGTGCGAAGGAGAAATCGAAGCGAGCCGGCGTAGTGGAAAACGATGAAAAAGTCCTGCAAGAACCGTGTAAAAACGTGCAACGCTACATCTGTATCACATAAATCGATAATAGGAAGCCCTCCGACTAGTTCAGCAGTGCGTGCGAGCGACCTAATACACCCACTACGGCCGTCGCTTGCATCGAGCTAAATATACAGTCCCGGCGCGTTCCTGTGTTGCATCGCGCTGAACGGAACTTATGTCGCAACGACAACGTTCACAATTGCTTGCTCGGAGAAAATAACCGGTTTGCAACAGCTCAGCATCGAAAGTAGACTCGATATGGGCGACATTAAGTTGAAATTCGGGTAGCGAGCGCGGCGGACACACGCCGTTTCGGAGCGGAGTTGCCGCGGTAATAACACAGCTAGGTGCATTCTCGTTGCAATTTCGCTCTCGGTCGGGCTGTGTGTTTGTGGCGCGCTGAAGATCAGGGCTAACGATCGGCGTGAGCGACCGTCTCGCTCGCACGCCCGCGTCGCTCCGGCACGTCTCGCAAAAGAAACGCAACAACTTTATCTGACAGCGAGGCGACGCGCCGAGAGGCTTTTGTGCGTTTTCCATGTTTATGATTATAGGAGAGCACGTTCGTACAAGGAGTCCTTTGAACGCGCTAGCTACATAATTCTGCGACGGTTTTGTTTTTGTTTCACTGCTTGTTTTTATTGAACGGTGTTATGTAGGCAGAGCAATATGAACCGATCGCTATTTAGCTACGCTACAAGAGAAACTTATTGTTACGAGAATCAATGATTTAGAAGTAACCGTTGTAAATAATGATACAAAGTAAACTTTTTATAATATGTGTCACCTACAGGAAATGAAGTTAAGTGTGAAACTATAGCATACCTACTTAGTCTTATTTATAGCTGACAGTAATCAGACAGTATAGAAATAAATTAAAGACCGAACTTTATCCGAAACATATTTTAAGGATGTAAAATGTAAAATTATAATTAGTTTTTCTATAAAGAAAATTACTAAGACGAATTATACACGTAAACATAAGTTCTTTACCCTCTCGAAATTTACGTCATCGCTTGAAATAAAATTAGAACAATTCACAAATAGATATAATATAGCTCTAAATATGTAACATACATATTAAATACATATGTATTGACACGAGTATGAATGATGCGATCCAAGGTCAGCATCCTATCACTTTAATTCATGATGATTGGCAAGTTGTTGAACTCTGATTATTTCTTAGTAAATAGGTACTATTTATTATTTAAGACACGAGACAGAAAATAATTTCACTACATTTCTACTTTACAGTCCATGGGTAGATAAGGATATTCGCGTGTGACGATAGTCCAAAAAAATGGGAAGCCTTAGAGTGGACTCAGTCCACCACGCTACAGAATAAAAATTACATTAATATAAAAAAAAAACCCCGACCAATAAATTTATATAAAACGAAAAAAAGATACGTTTTGGACTATTAAATTTCACAATAATAATATTTTGATCTAAGCGCCATAGTCTCGCGGGACCGCTAAGTTTATAGCAAATTAATAGTAGTACTAGTAGTAGCAATGTTGCATACTATGTTAGCAGTAGTAGAAGTAGTTCATCTAGTGTTTTATTCCCATTTTTTGATACTTTTGACCGAAAAATTTGCAGAATTCGAACTTTTATTTTGGAATTTTAAAGTTAAGTTAGAAGAGCTATGTACAGCATTGCCACAATTAGCATCTAACATCCTCATGACGCAAGAGTACGTTAAGAATTACTATCATTCACATAAGATAACTTTATAAGGAATACACTCGGTTACTTCTTCAATTTCAACATACTCATAAAATAATTACTGAAATATACACGTGATATTAAACAATTAAGTAAATAATGATTACCGAACTGAAATACCAAGCTCGCAGATAAAATTAAAGGAAGCAAATATAAAACCAGTTCTCATTAATCATTTAGACATGCGTGCTCAGTATATTTACATATACCTGCCTCCATTTATAACTTTTTTCTCAGGGGCATAAAGCCGCTAATGATTTTGCTTCACAATTACTTATTGCAAACGTATTAATTAAGATTTTTTGTTAAAATTGTCCGTAAATATAACCGTCGGTGTATTGTTTCAACAGATTATAACAAGCATTTTCTTAATTATATAAATAGTGGCCGACTTTCGAATAGTGGCGACATATATTTTTTTTAAGAATAAAATAGCATACAATTGTGCATTTTATCTCAAGCTACTACGGGTCATGGACATGTGTAACAAACTCCATATAAAGCAGGAGTTTTGTCTGAAATCACTTATACGTTGCTACTCCTGAGATGGTCAAATAGCAATAACTGTTTGACACGAGAAACGTGTGGCCAATTACTTCCCTGGTCGATCCTAACTCCATCTACTATTTGACATCAACATCTACATCGAATACAAATCTAAACAAGCCAAGAAAGGCTCAGACGATCTAAATTACGAACAGATTACGGCAGCTATCGTAACGTGGTACGAGTACTATATTTACTTTGGGTCACGTGTTCCGGGCTGAATGAGCGGGACCTTGAACCTGGGACGCCGCACGCACCGCCCGCCCAAACGACCGGCCGCGCCTCTGCCGCCCGCTCCCCCTGATCAATACCCTTCCGCCTTCAGGATACAGCCTTATTTTAAGCTCCAAGATCCTTTATGGAATATGATATGATATGTAACTTATGTATTTAGGTCAATCTATAAGAGGAATTATTGATAACAATTATCCGTAATTATTTAATAATAGGATTTTTATAAAACATTTAATACAAGTAGCGAGTAAAAAAAAATAGATGCTTCTTTCATATTTTTGCTACTGCAAGTGGACAGAATCATGAAAATTCTCGCTGAACATCTGTAATCAATCCCAGATAAGATTAGTCTTACCCGATGTTGGCCACAGATACGTTGCTACCTCTGAGACCAGCTGAGGCGTTCTAACTTAGTCCTCAGGGGTAGCAACGCATCTGTGACCTTAGGTAGGGCTGTAATCTTATATAGAGTTTATTACCGATGTCCATGGGCGGCAGTGGCCACTTACCATCAGGTGGACCGCATGCTTGTTTGCTACTTCCTTCATATAAAAAAAAACAAACACTTACTTTCGCTATAGTATAGTCGTACTTATGATTACAACTTATAAACTTCACCGTTATTGTCACGGGTTGTCATTTAACATACCATCATTTAACTACAATTATATGCTGATTGATTAATTCATAACTGAGAGATAAGCTTTCAACATAATAATAGTTTACTTCTATGAGTTCCTACTTATAATAATAAATTCTAGTGCATAATGATAAACTAAATGTCAATGAAATTATACGAGCAGTCACAATAGAAATGAAATATAATGATAGAGTCGCAGCTCTACCTACGTTTACTGCCGATGGCATAAATGAATAACTTTGCGGAATGTAGAGCATGAATAAATTAATAATTAAATGATAACGTAGAAAATAACTTCACGTACACGTAAAATTAATAAGTTGATATGATAATTTCTTTTATTAATTCGAATACATTAATCTTTATTATAAAGTAGACATTTCTCACGGGAGTTGTTTAGTATTATTTTCGTTATTAATGATTACAAAAAAGAAAAACTATTTCCGCTGTTTCAAATAACCAGACGTATGATAATATAAGCTGTCACGCGAACAGCTCGCATGTGTGGGTGTGAAACAGCATGTAAACGTACAGTGACCAATAGATTGCTTATGTAAGTAGCAACATGTATATTTCGCCATATTTGCACGGGCTGGATCCATTGCTCGTTTCTTTGTATGCATTGATCATAACAATAGTGTATACGAAGCAATGTTTACTTCACTTCCGTCGGTTTCGATTGAAGGCGGCCGTGCATGTTACGTAATAGGGGCCGTCCGGCGTGCGATCAATAGTTTGCTGTCTACACTATTCAGTTGCTAAGACGACTTTTACACGTGCCCGGGCCACTTACGATGCCTATTCAAGACATTTTTGTAAGCAAGCACTGAAATTATTCGTAATTTGAATACGTTATTGTACCTCTTTTGAGGTCAGCAGTATAAAGTAGTACCTACTTAGTACTACTTAATATTGTTGTTGTTTGCATTAAACTTTATTAATAAAGATGTTTATCATATTTATCAACATATTTCTGTGTCACTTTTGATACAGTTTGTTTTTGATCGAGGAGGATTTAGTCCATTGCCTATCAAAGTGGTAAAGCAGTTAGCATGGTTAGTTGTACAGTGTAAATAAATAGACAGGATTTATGTCCCGAACGATCGATCGAGCAGACTAAACGAGCAGACTGCATAGTCTACTTGACGAGAAGTGGTTACTGTCACCCATTGGCACCTTTGATCAACTACAAATTGATGCGTACTCATAAGGACTAAGATAGTAGTCTCCTTCTATATCAGAGTCACACCCTTTCATCGAAACACTAACACTACTTCGCTCTAGTAGTCCAACCATACTCGATCACCACCTCATAAAAGTCTGCTTACACGCAAATAAAGTTTAACATTTTATTATCTTCACGTTTTATAGAGCAAAATACTGACCCAAAGTTTTAATTAAAGAGTTTTCAACCAACGCTCTAGAGTTGTCATGCTCTGTAAAACCTCTTTACAAACTCTTGCTTTGATTCTGTACTCTGCTCTGTTTATTTATATTTATGCAGTAAATTATACGAATTCCAAGGAACGTAAACATCCGTGCGGATAAAATGCAAGTGATTATCGAGTTTCAACTTTTTACTGCCGTTTGCCGTTCTAATATGTACGTAAAATACGATATGTGTGTCTGTTTGTCTAGTAAAAATAAGTTATGTTATTGTGAATGATAGTAATTGTTAAATTGAGAATTTAACTACGTAGAAGAATTTTAAATGCATACTATAAAAATTGCAGTTGTTGCATATTTAAACAGTGAAGTCTCGTGGATCACTTGAACGTAGGTACTTATTTAATTTGAAAAGAATATAAAATTTACCCAGATTTTTTAAATTTAAAATTCAGACAAAATGAAATGCTCTGATTATCACGAAACATTCAATTAACTCTTGGTACTTGGCCCACGATGTTTGATGGCTTAATCGTGATGAACGGCATCACTAAGACAGATTTCTGCTTAGATTACAAACATAACTGTCCATAGTCCTGGCTTGAAAGGTATGATAAGGCTAATACTTGCGCTTTCATTACACAAGTTGATGCATAGGCGTCAGAGATGCATTTGCGATCGTGTTTAAGTATGATTTCTCTTGCTCCAAGAAAACGAAGTCTGGAGCGCAGTTTAGTTGCACAAGTATCTAATAAAACGGTAAGGACATGATATCGTTTTCGCCTCTGGCATATAAACTGTATCTATTTGGTTGCGTAGAAAAGTGAAAGGCTGGCATAAACATTAATATTTACGATTTTGTTATTCTCGAACTGTCCGTGGTTACTTAAGTTACATTTTCTGCTACATTTTGAAATATAATCTAAGAAATATTTTAGGAATTGTAATCTGTTTGTTCAGTAATCCTGGCATTTAAAAATCCTTGAATCGATAAAGAAATCAAGTAATTTGTTAACTCTTTGCAACAAGCTTTTTTGCTTACTAAACGAAATTGATCCAAATTACACTATAACTTTTGTGGTAAATTTACTTTAGTGTTGAAAAACAAAGCATACCGCTTGGATTTTTCTTTATCTTTTAATATCAATTTCAGTTGAACTAAATCTTACATTTTATCTGATTTCTCTTCCTTGTTAATAAGCCAGAGAAAAATACTTTTGCGACTTATATTCTTATATCTTGATTATTATTGTGCATTTAATTGTCTTTGTCGTTGTTTTTGTTTTAATCACAAAAAAATTCAGCTGTCAGAGTTTAGTTGTCTTTGTTTTAATCACAAAAAAAATCAAAGTAGAAAATATATTTTTTATTTACTTATCTCCAAGGAAAGCATTCATTATACTCATATTCCAAATAATGATTTTTAAACTAAGAGTATTGTTACTTTTTCACATTTAACATAAAAGTATTTTCGGTCCCATCTGCACATTTTTTGTATTCTAAGGTTCCAAAATCACCCTGAAGACGCAACGTGAGTACGACCCAATATCTCCTAGTCTCGAGACTTTATTATTCAAATACGTCGCATAGAAACCGGGGTCTCGTATTAATAAGTCATAACCTAAAATCACCTTGGCCGGTTTTCACATCCATTGCCGCTCCGATGGGTATGTAGGCCGCCCAAGCTCGGCTCCACTGCCCATTGTCATGCGCTTGCGCAATGTAATGTATCTAGTTTGTTAATCACGCCTTATGGGCTGAAAGGTTGGTTTAATGTTTTGAGTTAGGTTCAAGTTTGAAATGTTACATCGGTGAATCTTGTCATCTTTAGATATAAGATATTGTTCAGTAAGTAGGACAACTAAGATTGATAGTTATTGAGCGAATATTTTTTACAGATAGGTACTTGTCCGGTCCCTTGATTTTATGCCTTGAACTATTTTCTAGCAAAGGCAAAGTATGCATCAAATTTTCGTTATAAGATATTTTTATTTATTATTATTATTCTCAGTTTGTTAAATAATAGTTAGTAAAAATAGTGATATCTATTACGACTCCATTCTAAATAGCTCTAGTTAACTGAGGGGTTTCCTATATACCTAATCTATTCACATTCGCCCCCTTTACCCCCGTGTATAAAGGTCCCTGGCCGAGTTTGAACTTCTATTACAATGAGCTTAAGATTATCTACAACTATAATTTATTATTCCTAAATTATAGACTAAGGTAAGATATGCGATATTCCGTTGTATTTATTTAAGTTTGAGTTTAAAATTTAGATCTTTAAATGATGGAGTAAGGCCGTCAATTTGGATAGGTTTTTGCTTTTAATAAATTAATTGTACCATATGGACATGTTTTATGTGATGCATTTTTTTCTTTGTGACCATTTCTACCACAATCCGCTATAAGGAACTTCGTTCCACAATATAGGTAGGTATATTGTAAGCTTTTACCTAGAAATACAAATACTCCACTGACGAATCAAGTCGTGGAATCGCGAAAAACACGTGCTGAGAGAAAATATATTAGACACTAAAGTAGTTTTTTAATGCTAATTCAGTTTTGCGGTCGTTAACCCCGATTCTAGGTCTTGAGACTCTGAGACTCGCGCGGTTTTTGTATACTGAGAACTACTTTTACTTCTTGTCTTGTCTAGTTATACCCCTTTCTCTGTGTTTTGAATGTTATCGATAGCAATTTATCGATAGGAAATTTCCAAAAAGTTCGTTTTATTTGATATATTAGCCAACTAAAGTAACGAGTCGATTTGACTTTCAATAGTCATTGTCAATTATTTCCGAGGACTAAGTTGGTACACCTCTTGTCAGTTCTACAAGATTTATAACTAAAACGCTGTTTTAAGCTTCGTTCAAAGACAAACTGAAACGCCTCTAGTATCCTCTAGTCACCATAACAATAGTGCAACTTACATTGATAAAGGTTTAATTTGGAGAAGGCTATTAACCTAACCGCAACCCGTTTAGCGTAAAAAACTGCAGTGAACCAAAGTTCATCTACATTGGAGTTAGTGGCCACGAGCGACAAAAAATATGGGACAAAGATCCTTAAGTGCAATGCCCTAAAAGATATCTTGTCCAGGTATCGAATTAATCGACTTCGACATTTTGGCTCAGAGAGACCCACACATGCACATTCCCACACATGTGTGCAATCCTGTTCGTGGAATATGTGGACAAGTGGAGGAATGTCGGCGAAATGTTTAGCGCTGGGTCAATGGCCCTGGTGATAAGAGACCCGGGTTAAGGGGAAAACTTACCTGGGTTGCCATGTCGAAAAGTTTTGCACAAAGATATGCATTTAACATTGTTTCGTATACAATTAACAGGTTTGTAAATATCTGCATAATTATGCAGTTTGTAAAACAATTTTCCTTGTTATTTATTTATATTGCAATGCAATGTATAATTTTAGAATCATATTATACACATAGTTAACCTTTATGCTTAGTAAGTCCATGAACTTATAGAATAAAGTTCAAGCAAAAAGACGTATAAACAGACACAAAAATTCTAAAATACCTATATTATTTAACAATTTCCTTTAACCTTAAGTCAATTTTGGTAAGTTATAATAAAAATATTCAAACAACCAGACACTCAAATATACAGATTATACATACAAGGAGATTTGGACTCAAATATCAAATCGCACAAATAAAACACTCTGGCCTCCTTTTCAATCAATTCAAAGTAGAATTACGTAAGCAGTTTCCTGTTAAAAGTACCGTTAAAAGTAAGTCAAAAATACGCTCAAAGACCAATTCAAACATCTAAACGCGTTTGAATACACAAATCCAATTACTTGTCCATTATATCCTAACAAAACCCAAGCGAGCAATTCATGGGGAACTGTGAATCACCGGTTCCTGATTTCTAACGACTGGGTCCTTCATTTTTTTCGGTCAACGGCCGAACAACTAGGGTTGTCACCAAAAAGCTGATCTTGGCATTGAATGAGGCTTTAAAATATTTTTAAAAAGCTAAACCGTATTTTATTAACAACTGACTAAAAGTATATCCTTTTAAAGGACCAATAAGACGATATAGCTATGCGATTGAAGAATAAAAAATCGAAATTCTGGTAACCCTACCTTCAACCCCTCGTTCGCTCCATTGATATCAATGTTAGGGGTTAGATTTAAAAGACGTCTATTCCTAATGCGATTCCATATTCACAAAGTTCTATTATCTATACAGGGGAGGCGCGCACGTGCACGAATCGGACTATTCCAAACTATTTAGCGATTTTAACGCTCCGTTTGACTTTTAAAACGTATCCTTCACAAACTGGTTGTGTAGGGACGTTTATTGCAAGTAGCAGAGCCGTAAACTTTTAGTATGTTAATACTTTGTAAGCCAAACTTTATGATACGTAGGAAGCAAAAAGTCCACCATATAGATTTTTAGCAGTAGCAAGGAAGTAGTTATTTATGCTCGTGGACATTTGTAATCAACTTCTTAAAGAACAAGAGTTCTATCTGAGTCAATTACAAATGATGTATCTGTGGACCACTCCTGAGGACTAAGGTCGCGTCATAAAAAAGTGAACCGGCAAAAATTCTTGCCACTTCTTCTCCATGAAGAAGTCCTCAAGAAAGATTTAGTCCTTAGGATTTGACCTGGTGGTGGTCAAGTACAATTCTAAGTCGACTTACTGGCTTTTTAAACTGGCTGCGTATGAAGAAAGTAGTCTATGGAGACTACTTCTTTCATAACTTTCTTCGCTGTGATTAGTCGTTGAAATATTCTTAGTTAGATATATTTTTGGATAAATATCGTTAGAATTAGAATTTACCAGCCCACTTATTACAAAAACCCACACAACGTCTGCATGTTTTTCACTCGGCGTTTTTATTAGTTGTGAAGCTTCAAGACATAATCTGATTAAATCCTCGTAACCCAGCAACAAAAAACTTTAACCTCTCATAGACAGTCATATTAATGTGTTGTGGATTTTAAACGAACATTTTACCTACTTAATATCGCTACTTATAGTGTTAATGCTAATAAGATTCCATTATTCTTTTTCAAGGTTGACTCCATAATGAAATTATTTAGGTGTCACGGAAAAGGGTATAATGTTAATTTATTAGAATTTATGCCTAATATTGATATAAATCTTGTCTATGCCGGTGAACGGGTTTACGGAAACGACTTTAACTATACTGTGAAAATCTAAGAGCAGAGATTTCTTGGTCCAAAAATACGTCTAAAGTATGTTGCTATTTCACTTTTGATTGTGAACTTTCTAGCGTAATTCTAGAAGCAGTAAATAATGCCACATTTCTTAAAATAATCTATTTGGTCTTACACACTTTGGTTCGTCAATAATGTTTAACACTGAACGAATTGTATTTTAAGAAGCAGATTAACGTTGGGAGGTACTTGTTGGAGACTAAGGTTGATCAACTTTGACGTAGGTAATGTATTGTTCAAAGACCCTCATTCAAAACAATGGTGTTGATGAGGTCGCCTCCAAAATTTAGACATGTATTGCTTATTTATAGTTAGAGCACGCGGCAGTGTTTGGTCTAGGCATTCGATCGAATCGAACGTGTGTTGACCGGGCGATTCACCTTGAGACCGCACCTCGCCTCGTATAACCCCACCGAGACCGATAAGCACCGGTCAACTACAATTCTAAGTCGACTTACTGGCTTTTTAAACTGGCTGCGTAGCGTAGTTTCGTACAATGCTCGAGGACCGGTCCGCTGTGGGTAAGCGAGGTGTGGAATGCAAGGGACGGACGAAGACGGCGTGATTCGAAAGTGTGCTAGAGTGAGTCGGTTATCGACTTTTTTAACTCGATTGCCGTACATTTTTTTACAAAGTTCAGAGAAATCGCTAATCTAATTCGACAAGCCTAGCTCATACAATGATTATGAATTCCTAACCGTTACTTTTTCTCGAATCCAAACATGGGATCGCGAACGATTGTTTGGTAATTCAAAATTACCTGTAATAACAAGCTATAATCATTATCTGGAGTGGGCTGATTCTGAATCATTACTGTTGTTAGGTAATGAAATTAACATATCCAACGCATAAAAATGTTCGCGCAACCAGTGACCTGAGCAAAAAATAATTAATTCCAGTGGAAAAAAAATTAAGAATAATTCTGTCGAATAGGTTGAGGTTGTCAACCACTTTTTGTATCGAATTCGCGGCTGAATCACTAGCAGGTTCTAATAAACAGCGATTGATCTTTGGCCCCTCTGTAGAATTAAGAACAAATTGTACGGTAGAATTGTCTTTTAAACGGTGCGAAGGTATCGAATTGGTAATTGGCAACTAGTTTTAGAACGTTGAATCATTGTAAGTCAATTAGTTTACTAGCGTTGTACAATTGTTTACCTTTTTAGGCTTGATTTCTTAATTGAATTTGTCATAGGTTTACTGTCGTAAATGTTGCCTTGATGAATCCACATATAAGTTGATTTTATATCATTTGTAATGTGTATTAAAATTATGGTTCAATTTTAGCATTAATTGGTGTCTTGATTACATGTTTATTTTTATAAACACTCAATAAACCAGTCACAGCAAGGTCAATGTCACTTTCAGTTAGTGATGTAACCAGCAAGAATATTATCTTTTGTACCTTTTAAGACAGTACAACATAATTTTATAATTTCAATTAAAACTGTTATTATGTTTGACTATAACTTGATAACGACAAAAGTGAACTTATAAAATATGGCCGACTGCATCATACAATAAGCACATATAGCGTATATGTAGCGCTTCTTACTATTTTAGTACTAAAATTTCGTACAAACCAATTTTCCAACTAATCCTCTTATACTATTTTAGGCTCCCGTTTTAATGGAAGCGTCATATTAACAATATAAGCGTGAAATACGCCAAGGATAGGATTAAAACGATTTACCGCCCACGGCCAATCTAATACGTAAGACAGCTGAGATACAATACGTCACTCAAATTTGAATTTGGATCTGTCTGTCTGAAGCAGAAAACCAGATTCTTGGTTGTTAAAGTTTAGCTTCGACGTTTCGTAGACATTACTAGCTTATTATTTAGAAAAAATAATCAATTAAATATATTAATGAAGACTTTAACAAGTCACGCAATATTTGAAACCGTTTTCACTATATTACGATAAATATGTATACTTAAAGTTAATACTACATAGACATAGAAGTTAATAAATTAATCTTGTTTCTTACTTTACATTTTCTCTTAATTAATTAAATATATGTATTATTATGTTGTCGGCATGGAATATTCCAAGTCTGTTACAATCTTACATTTGTTGGGAGCTGTGGCCAACAAATAATGTTGAAAGAGTTGCAGACAGTAGCTACAATTCAATGTAGCAATGAATAATATAATAAAAAAATACTTATATCTTTTAGAACAGCTCAATGTTTTAGAAATGTAGAGTCATGGTACAATTTTCTCAATCTATATAGACACAAACGGCTATATAGACAAAACACAAGCGTTTATCACCCTCGTTTCGCTCGGGCGCTAACTTCACGCCGTGCATAATAGGCAACTTAGATCACCCGTGTCGTAATGTACTATTATACCATTGATACAGATAGTCCTGTTTGTGTCTATATAGATTGAGAAAATTCCCTCGCTTCGCTCGGGCGCTAACTTCACGCCGTGCAGTAATAGGCAACTTAGACCACTAGTATTGTATTTTATTTTGTAGTACGCGTGACATAAGTCCGCTCGCAAGCAGACAGGCGTGCGTAAAGTGCGGGCTTAAGTCACA
>DWPV01001087.1:0-22590 GCA_018251915.1 Urbanus proteus proteus | reverse complement strand
ATCCTTATTATCTGTTAACCATATTGCAATCGAATATGATAGACCAACTATCTGATTACATTTTAGAGAAAAAAAAACAATATGTCACCTTATTTGTACATGCAGCTAACGAAAAAAGATGAAAAGGGCTAAATTTTGAAAAAATTGAAAAACACTGAATATTTCAAAAACGATGACACTTTTACTGAGGTGATTTTTTTTATCTGAGAGGTCAGCTCATGACCTTTGTTCTCCCTAAGTTTGTCGTGTAACTTTTGGGACACCCTGTATAGGTACCTCTACATGTATTATATATTACCAATATTATTTGATCAATTTTCAATCTTCTATACTAACTTAGTACACGTTGAGAATTTGTTAATTTATATCTATTTATTTGTTTCTATGGAGTTTAGTAAATTTAAATGAATAAATAAAGGAAAATAATATACTTTGGTCGATGTAATGAGAGTGATCACTTGAGTGAGCACTCGTTTAACGGATAAGGCACTTTTACTATTTTTCATTGAATTATTTGATTATAATAAATCAAATAATACAATGAAAAATTATCCACTAGATATTGTCAAATTTCGATATTTGGTAAATTTATAATGGACATTAATCTTCAATCGTAACAACAAATCATTTATCGACTTCAGGTGATTTTCACACGATTATAAAACGTCGGTTTCAACATTATTTAATATTTCAAAGTCTAATTACCAACTAACCACAATTTATAAAAATGATACAAGGGTCTTAATAAATTAATTGTAGAAAAATATTCTCTATGTAAATTCGTACTCTTTACAGCCCATTCGGAATTTGTACTCGGCTCGAAGGAGTTTACGTAATTAGCCCCCCGGCTTTCGCGGCCGTTGCTCAGATTTAGCTAAACAATGAAGCTTAAGCGAGTTGGGGTCATTTCCATTTACTTGAAAGCGTGTGCTAATTTCTAACTCTTTTTCTTAAGCTTTAGTTGCCATAGATAAAACATCTCGCGTAGGCATAATCGCCAATATAAATAAAATCTTTGCTCCTTACCGACACGAAATATGTATTATATAAAATCAAATTAACTAATTATATAGTTTAGAATTTAAGATGTAGAATTTATTTCGTTGCATGATTCGTATTGAATAAGTTCTTATTAAATTGATGGAAAAAGGTAATAGTGTACTCGGTGGGATGTTTCCTTAATTGGTGTAGGTACCTAGAATCATAGGGCACACTTCTCTCCGAAGACAAAGGTTCTTAGCGTCCTTGCAATCCGATCCACGGCCGCCCTCTCGGTAATTTTCTCGTTAACGGGATGAATAAAACATTTCATTCCTTACCTTTCTTTTGTAATTGTTAATGGTTGATGGGTTTTGAAAATTTATGTTCGGCTTCTTTCTCAAACTTGGTTACTGGGATCATTTGTTACTGCTAATCGCCACTCACAATAAGCGCCACTCGATACATTGTCAGTCGCACGATATTGATTGGCGTCGTCAATTCATCATTGTACTCCCGGAAAATTATTGTTTCGATTCAAGTAAGCCGAAAATTAATTCGATAGGCTTATGGCGGTCAAAATAATAAAAGGGTTCTGCTGCCGAGATGGATAATTTACGAAGAAAAAGACATAGATGGATAAAAATATTGGTCTAACCAGTACCTCAAAATGGGCAGTAAGCAATGAAACAGCGCAATTTCATGAGGAAGGCGGCCCACAAATAAACCAAAGCGGAGCACATTCCCGCCTCCATAAAATGCAGACTGAAATAAACGTAACAGACTCGGTTCTTTAAAAAATCCGCCCGACGACAACCGCAAAGCTCAGCAAAAATCTCTAGTGTGAGTAGGAATTCCAATGTCGGAATTTTCATAACAGGCGTGCGGCGACGGCGGCATCGGACCGTTTCAGGTGAGAGATACCGTACTCGCGTCCGGAGGCACCTAGCGCCGACCATGATCCGCCGCTCGAGCGCTGTACACGTTTCTCCTTGGAATTCTAGCATCGGCCTTTATTAGACTTCGAGAGCTCACGCTCTGAAACTCGCCAAATACACTATCCCTCCAGATAACGAAACTCGTGTTACATAGTCTTCCCATAACCTGTGTATCTACCTATATGAAATCAGTAACTCAATATTAATCCGTTATAGCATTACATCAATTTTATTGTACTCATATATTCGCAGTACCACTGCCAAGTGCAGGTTATTGTAGGCCACACCCGACGAAGATTACGTGAGTTTTTCATATAAAGCCATTCAGCCAATTTCCTCATATCCTACATAGGAGCATAATAAGGGAAGCTTTTGTGAGGAAAAGAGGTTCGCTCACCTACAATGCGTAGGCACCGAGTGTGTATCCGTTGAAAAGGGTAGAAGCGCGCAATATTCGGCTCTCACTCGGTTAGGATAGCTTTCGTTATTTAGGGGTTGTGACGATGTGCACAAATACACGCGTTTTATTATATCACTGTCTACGCAATACGCATATCCAACTTATTTCATTATTCATAAGTTTTAGACCTGTGACTATCAACTTTAGTAACTTACATAAGTAATACCACAACGGGTTAAGTTTTTCGGAAGATACAGATTCTCCATATATACGTAAATATAAATAAAATGAATACAATAATTAATTTTTACGCATATGTACTCACGTAAGTTAATCTAGTGAACGTTATAAAAAGCGAGAAGTTTACCTGAAACAAAAGTGAATTAAACATTAGTTACTCCAAAAATAAATCATCTTACGTCAACCAATATATTGACCGGTCGGCAATCAGTACGTAAAACATAGGGATACTCCGTAACAGCTGATGCTGACAGCGGCGCGCGGTCAGCCGGGCACTCCAAGTTTCCCCTCTAACATATCCTGATTCAGTGGAACATTTGTAGTATGCTGTGAATTAGCCATTTATCCTAATCTTCTATATATTAATACGTGAAGTAAATCTGCCGATCCCTTTTTAGAATAGCGCGCGCACCGAGGAGTGTGAGAGTAAGCATAATACAGGGTGTTACCTAATAAATAAAATAGGTAGATCTATCATTCCTAACAATTAACTTTTAACAAAAAAATAAAACCGACTTCCTAGTCACAAAAAAAAAAAAATATACGCGTCGAATAGATAACCTCTCTTCCTTTGGGAAGTCGGTTAAAAAAATGAAGCCATTTTTAAAATGGTCGGGCCAAAAAAGTGATTATGTGAGGGCAAATAAACAAAGGTACTGACATGAAACTAAGCTAGTTTTGTGTTAGTGTGTGCGTAAATACATGAAAGTAGCGTGGTTTTTTTGGCTTCACTCAAATACAAGGCGTCGAGTAATCTACCTATTTTATTTATCTGAGGTATGTCTCATAAATTAGTTGCTAAATTACTAGGCTAATCTATAAGTAACACACGCGTATATCAGCATTGTTAATACTTTTTGTCTTAGATTTAAGATCATTCAGAAAAAGAGTGCATGCAGGTTATATTTTTTATAACAACTGTAAGAAATATATTGTAATACAATTTTTTGTCTCCTGCCTATATTACGGGAGATCACGGATTCTAGTGCTCATATACGTGATACGTTTCTAGTAGTCACTTAGTAACTATAGTGAATTATAATTATTATTAGTTATTTATGCGTAAATAGATTCAGTAGGTCAGAAACAGCTGATGTTGACATTGTGGTTGCATGTAGTGTCGTCCGACACCTACTGTGTGTTTGTGGTGTAGTATCCTACACAATTACCTGTCTATATGGACATCTTATTTGTGGTGTACCGAGGACTAGAAGGATAGATAAGGAACGCCTTACCGTGCTACTTAATATAAATTACATTAAGACAGGATTATGAAATTTAATCATCATATTTTTATATGACAATGACTATTTATAAATCTTTTGACAACATGACGATTTGCTATATATTTAAAAGTATTTAGGGGTAACTTAAAAATATATGTAAACAACATAATTCTGACAAATTTTAAAAGTTCCAGCAATATATAGATAACTACCGTAGTACAAGTAGTCGTAGTATCAAGACAGATCTTGATCTTGAGATCAAAATTCTACAAGAAATTACTATGTTGGTCAGATCTACACCTATTTCTAGCGTAAACCAATTCTTGTGCCTCGGTGGAAAGATGTTGATGCCGGCTGATTTACATAAAAGGCAACTGACGTCTTATATTATGATTGTTATAGCTATGACTATTTCTTAGCCGTAACTAACCCCTGTTCTATTTGTTAGACCATGAGTGACATTTACCATCACCAGACCAAGTAGACTGCAATCTTGCTGCAATATTATAAAATTATTTGTTATAAATATTTTAACGATGACTTATTGTAACTTATGTACATGGAATAAAAGGTACACGCAGTTATTGCACAAGATCAATAATGTAATGGGCCGGCACTTATTAAGAGCAAGCGATAAGGTAAAACAATGTAGAAGTAGGGTCCTCTGGTTTTATTTGTGTAAAAACACCCAAGCGGCCGTGTCGGTCCCGAAAACACCATTCGCATTGCAATAAATCGTTATAGACGACGCGGCGAGCGTTACTGCGCGTTTTACTATCGATAGTTTCTGATAGTACCTGCCCTAATTTACGTAGTGGAGTTACGTACTCGTGAGGTGCTTGCGGAGTTCTTTCGCTGACTAAAATTATTATAGGTGCCACTTATTGCCTGCTCCGGGTGTGCTCGCATGTAATAATTGAATTTTTTGAAAAGTCGCTGAAGTTAATAAAATCATGTGAGAATGCTTGTTATATAAGCCTTCTTATAAATATTAACTAGATTTTAAAATGTTCGAGTTCTGGTCAAAGCACTTTTGTACATATAAACACCGGGAAAAATATTCTCATTTCAATCAATTATTTTATTTTATTCTAACTATTTATTTTTTATTATGATATAATTAAAGGTAGGTAACAAAATATTTTATTGTGGTTTGTGTTAAAATTATTACTCGCAGACATTTTTTTTTGCTGTGTAAATTGGTCCAGCCTTTTGTTTTATACGAACTCCAGTTAAGTACACGGCTCCTGTGGGATACAATTGTTATGCTATCGCGTGGGAACCGTGCATTTTCCTCATTATAACATCATAATATAGGTACCTATAATAACAATCCTCTATTCATCTATAAGTACATCAATCATTAAATTTGTAATATCTATTATAGATAAGTAATTCCATTTTTTTAATTTATATACACTTGAATATGTTTTACAGTGGTATCTTGCAATTTCAATTTAAGTTATCTTAAGTAACCAAAACAATATTTTAACAGTTTATTATTAATTATTATAAATTATAACAGTATACATATTACTGCGTTAATATTGCGTTGTAATTATTCATTCTCAACAATAAACAATAATAAATGACACCGTCATTAAGGTAGGACGGCGATGGGAAAGAAAAACGTTTATGAAGAAATATCTTTAAGTTTTTCAACACAACGCTTACAGGTCGGTAAAAAGGCAGTGAAAAATTAGTATTCACCGTCCGTCGGAAACACGGGTGGAACACATTGGAGCGAAACAGATTTTATTGGATATCATTAAGCTGGTCCCATACAGGCCCGCCCGTGAATAGATTACCGATCCGTCAAACAACTTCCCGCCAATACAATGCCACTTGGTCGAGTTTACGAACGGTGTAAAACACGGCCACCGCACTTTTACGAGTGTCGCTTAACATATAGTGCCGTAAAACTGAGACGATACCAAAAACTACAATACACGACACACGCGCACACATAAACAATGGTCATTCCGCAGTTCGTTAGATAAATTGGCGTATAACTTATTCCGTACTCTCGCGAAATTAGACGTGTATTTACTGCGTGTACCTTTATCTGGAACTATCAGAAATTACGTTCGAAACGTGAAGGACTTCTTTACTTCTTGTGAGAATATTGTTTGTGTTGCTTATTTTATTAGTAACCAGTTAGTTTTTATATTTCTATCGAAATGATTTTTATTAAATAAAAATTAAAGTAAGATGGTGTTTTTAATGTTTGTAAGGTTAAATGTTTGTTTCATACGATTACTGTGACAACTTTGCATCGTTAACTCCACAAATATTCATAAAAACAAACAATATCCCTACTTCTTAACACTAACATTAAAGAACACAATTTTCATACATTACCCATATATAGATACATTTCGGTAATTAATTAATAATAGCTAAGCACAGAGCAGCACATTATAACTATCATCTATAAATATAATAAAAGGTATTGAAATGTTACAACTATTATAAAATTATGTCACGGTTATCACTTTGCAAAGGGAGATTCATGAAACCATCGTTCTATTTTTACACATGTAGCTACTTTTGCTCGTGTGCAGATACGATTACAAAAGTTTTCTTGTACAAACATTAAACAAGAATTACACATTGCTCTCATTCTGTGGGTTATTTTTATTTAATTCTAGTCAGGTACGCCGCAGTTTCAACCAATATTTTTACACGATTACCATGCTGATGAAAAGCCAACATCGAAACACGAAGCATATTCCTTCATACGTTCCTGTTGAGTTTCATTAATTCTACACTGGAATACTTCTTCGCCGCTGTTCTGTATTTATTATAAAGGATCCCGACGTTTAAATTAAGTGCTTGTGTGCAAAAACTAATTTAAATCATCTAAAAGCGTTCTCAGTAAAAATGAGAATAGTGTGCGAAATTTGGTTTTAAAAATCAGTCCATAATAAAAAGATAAACACGATTACTTTGATCGTGAAAACCGATAAAGAAAAATCGCAATCGTGACTTCCTTCAATAAATACATCGAGATGAGACCAAGATAAACATATCGGAGGTAGGTGGGTTTTAAAATATGCAGCCTTCCTCGCTACGAGAGATTCGTGTAAACAAACAGCGGCGACTGCACATAAATCTTCGCAAACCTATTATTGCTTTCGCATTTTGTCAAACATGTTTTATGGACATTTCCTACTAAACCGTTAAAATTGCAATGAAAATTCTTGAGAAATAAAAGTGCAAACAGTGTTTCATTGCATAACAAGTTTTTGTATGATTTATACTTAGAAGCGGACTTAATTTTACGGGCCCGTTAGTTTTCTTTTCTTTATGCGCGATAAAAATTCGTAAAAACCAGTGTTCCAAACAAGGCGTTCTGCTGCTAATACTGTCAAAGGGAAATACAGTAGGTATATGAGACATTCTAAAATAATGTTTCGATTGGAAATTTTGCTTCAGAGTTATTTGGAATCCAATAATTAGGTTATTTGGAATCCAATAATACAAACAAGAGTATTCAATACCTTACAACATACCTTTGACAACATTGGAGCTGCTGTCTTTGATACTCAATGTATTGTATGAATGAAATTCAAAATTAATTGTATAATTTCTATTATGCAATGTGAATTTATTGCAATTGCTGAAACCGTTTTATAAATAATGGAACAAAACAAGTTTGTAATATTTTCAAACTCAAAAGGCAGTATCCGACACTTTACACAGGTACCCTCGACTCTTCGAGATATCCCGATAGTCATGACTATCATTAATTGTATATGTAGGCTTCGTTATGCAACAAGTTTGTTGTTACACAATGGATCCCGTCACATGTAGGATCAATGGATAACGAAGGTGCAGTTTTTGCCGCTGGAGAAGCAACTAGGGAAGGAGTACCGTACACATGTCTTCCATTGCGTTCAGAGATGCTTGGCCACTTAAAAGTAACGTGCAGACAAATATAGCGCGATTATTTTAACGAGTTCCCTATCAAAAGGTGTTTGGTAAAAAACTGTTCAATGTGAAGCTCTTCGTTATCCATGGTTTGAAAGAAACGAGCTTGATCGATCTTGGCCTTGCTGAGACTGCGCTCTGGTCACATTCCATCAAACAATTTCAAACATTAAATGGAAAGACTGATTCACCATACTGCTCGGTTTGTGGAATCAAAGATGACATTCAACGTGTGTTGGAGAGTGACCGGAACGCGCCCGAACGGTAAAAGATCTTTACGGCAATTTTAGCTTCCCCCTCTTTAATCAGGCAAAAGGCTAGGAAATTTATTATTTAAATTTGTTATGGTCATTACAGGACCAAACTCCTCGATTAAATAAATAATAAAAAATAGGTATGAATATAAAATATCCATTACTCAATTATAATGAGATAACTTTATAAAATTATCCAATCACATAATAAAATGTTCCATTTGAACATAATAGCGCTAACATAGATATTTGGGCAATCATCCACATTATCTATGCATCATGTTGATGTACCAGAATAATTTCGTTAATGGCAGGCGAACTAGTAGCATGCCTACGCTGTCATGAGTAATTTCCAATTTATTACATAAAAGGTTCAAACTTAATGATTTATGAACCAACATTGTTTTGGAGGTAAATTTAGATGTTGATAAAATAATGTTCAGGTGTTTATGAAATAGCAATGGAATTTAATTATCGTCCAACTGACATCTGACAGAAAGACAGGTAGCTTTACAGGATGTGACTGATCAGATATTCGGTAAAATTATCCCCAATAAGACGTCACCTGACGCAATCAATATCATTAGAATAGCTCCCTGAAAGATAAGAGGACGGAGAAGAGCCATCTTACTAATTATCGGCAAACTCGGGGCGTTCCTGACAAATACTTCAATCCTTTGCTAAGACTTAGGGAAGAGAGGATTAGCAAAGATCAAACGTTAGTTTCGCATCGGCGACGAATTAGATTGACAGGTTGTATATTAGTTGCATTTTTAATCTATATCATATGCCTACCTGAGTTAAAAATATATAAAAATACTATGCTTCAACTTGAATACGGGTAACGCCATAAAATTTTCATTATCACGAAAATCATGATTTCTATTTAAACTAGGTAGTATAAATGAGTTTTCATCCACCAAAAATACATTGCCGTTCTACGGCCAATACTGAGCTACAAGCGTTTCTAGCAATAATACTGGCATTTCACATTTCCCTCGGTTGATAGACTATTCGCAGTTTCGAATAGCGTGAATCAGAAAAAATGAGAAACTGGCAATATGACACGAAACGGCAGATTCATATGCAAATATCGGAGCGAACACGCCAGTGAAAGGTAAACGGCGGAGGCGCGAGATGCGAATTCTGCAACAAAAGGCGACATTATCGAAGCGCCGTGGTATTATGGAACCAGTTGTGACGTCAGCTAATTTTCCTACGCCGGTTTATGGGTGTTAATAAAAACATTACAAAATGATTTAAATAGAGATGTCTGTTTCTTTAAAAAATGACAACTTTAAGATATAACATAACAGGACTATTTTTACCTATAGAAAGGCGAAAAGATAAGATTGTTATTAGATAGCGGAGAATCGAATACATTGTATAACTACATACACATCTATTAGTATAATTCAATAACGTGTGTTGTTAAATCAACGCATTATTATACCATGATTTAGTAGACTACTTACATATTAATTTAAGCTGAACCTAATAATATGGTTACCTATCTAAGATTAATATTTCAATGAATACTTAGTTATTATATTAAGGTGTGGATAGATTATAATTAAAACAATATATTAGACAATGTCAGTAACTTTCACATATTAAGCCTAACATGATTTTACATCTGAGATAAAAAAAATCCACTACTTAAAAATACTTTATACTTACTAATTCAAATAACGTCATAATATTTATTAACTAAATAAATAAATTACTTTTAACATGAATATTAATATAATCTAAAAGTTGACTGTGTAAAAAAATCTTTATAAAAGTTTTTAACCTCAAAGAAACATTTACAAAAAGTATTTGTAATAAAGACGAGAGGAAGTGAGCGATTAAGGATTCGTACAAACGATCGGAACGAAAGCTCGGACGTAGCAAACGAGCGGAAGCAAACCCGGCAAGTAATACATTTTTAATTGATGCACACAGCGACCAATGTGTCGAATAAACATTTACGCGTTTATTCGAACGACGACAGGGCCGGCCTTTGTTGTCCGTTTTTAACTCGAAACATTAATTGGTGGAAAAGTGTGCAATTCGCATGTTTGAACTTTCCGCGACCGTCAATATTAACACAGTAATGATGGGGATGACTTTTAAAATTCCAGCAATTAACCCTTCAACTTTGCGTATCCAGTCAGCCGTCGTAACGTGCAATCAAGTGATATTTCTTCTTTATTAGAAAATATAGAAGTTTTCGTCCAGATTATTTTAATATTTCGTCAAGCGGAAAGGGTTTCACTATACAATAAACCGGTTGGAACGCTAAAAAAGAATGTCAGTAAAACTGAATGCCAGGTGATATGCCGTAGCTATGTGAGCAAGGCAATACAATCATTTTTAATTTCCGTCGTAGTCGCGTCCACTGCACTGAATACCAATTACTACACCCGTAACTATTGAGCATGTGGAATGTGGAGCTCAGCTTCCCGAGCTAACGTTGGATTTGTATCCCTGAACACGGCACTACATAAAGTTTCAGTGCAGATACCGTTACAATACGCTTACGTTACTGATTTTGTCCCGTAAAATATTTGCTTCTCTAAAGGTAAACTAGCAACAGACTTGTCGATTCTGAAAATGTTCAGCGGCTAATTATGTCAAGACTTCGACCGTAACCCGATTAGTCTTGAAAGTCATTATTCAGTCATTAGACTTCTCCAACTACTATTATTGACTTAACTTTGTCAATGCACATAAGAAATTTTGCTTAAGTTTCATAAAATTAAACGTAAAACTATTTTATTACACAAAATAAGCTACCAGGGGAAAGTTTTATATCAATAATGTTTTAGCACTCAATTATGTCGAGAATGTTCAACCGTAACCCGCTTAGTGCCACTGAACTATACGGACACCGTAGGCCATTGTTGCTTAAAATTCTTACTTGAACAATTTATTTACTATACGTGAACTTTCAATATTATTTATTTACTCGAGAAATAAATACCGCATCCTAATTATTATAAATAGGAATGTCCGTTTATTTGTTTGTTGGTAACGCTTTTACGCTTTAACTACTCAACCGATCGTTATGAAATTTTGCACACGCATAGTAAAGGGTCCAGAAAAGGACATAGAGTACCTTTTATCCCGAAAAAACGTAATATTCCCGAGGGATAGAAATGTAACTTTTATACCTACAATCTACCTAGTTTTATAATAATAATTATAAATGCGAATGTGCATGTATACATTAACGCGAGCGAAGCCGCGGGCAAAAACTAGTAACTAGTTTATATTAGTTTGTATTATTAAAAAAAAATATATTGACTTAAAGGAGACTTTTTATGGATTTTTCAACCCTGTCAGTGCAGTAGCAAATTTACTGCAAGTGGCTGCCAAAGTTTTTATTACCGCCAGCATTGTCGGTACATTAACGTTTAATGCCAGCCGTTTCACTAACAGAAATTTAAAATTGGTTCGGAACAATTGCGATTAGAGTGGATTGCGAATGCGAGCCGGCTTATTTTTGAGGGCGCCGCTTGAAGGTTACTCATTTTAATTAACAGTACAATATCGAGAGGGTCGCGTTACAAGAAATTTTGTTATTACGTTATCCTATGTATAACTTGATTGTGAAAGGATATATGAAAAAATATAAAAATGAATTATATTCTTAGGCGCTTCTTTTTAAATTTGTTCAAGATTCAGTTTCAGAGAGGATTCGTTCTACAGATGATGTCTGAACCGTCACCGGGCAATAGCCATCAGATACTTCAGGCGCACTAGTTGGCTATCTTTTACCTACCACATACGCAACAAGCACTACAGCACTAGACTATTAGCGGTGCGGTGGTGTATGATCCAACCCATTCCCATTTGCTGGCATAATCCAATAAGGTAGTTGGTCTGGCCATAAATCAATGTTCTTATTATATAAGTTTCTTTCTAGGTTATTTTACAATCAGGATTTTTACGATCAGGATAAAATTCTAAATTACTCATTATTTTAGTAAGTACTAATGATAATATTATAGAATTTTATCATCAGTACTAGAAATTATAAAATAATACTCATGTTATTTCTTTAAATCATATAATTATAAAAATTATATATAAATGAAGTTAATTCTCTTTGACTACGGAATAAAATATTCTGCTTTAATGGTGAAGAAGAAAATCTCAAATGTAGATAGTTATGAGAAGTCTACCAATTCGTACTTGACTAGCGCAGTGTGTTGTGTCCTAATTTTTCTCATGGTGAGAAAAACTTATTGGTACGGAACCTTCCATGTGCGAGTTATACTCTCACTTGGCCGATTGTTATAGTATTATAACTTAAAGTTAGTTATACTATTAGATTAGTCTTGCCTGTTTGATAAATAATTATTTATAGTAAGTAGTATTTTAGTTTGTGTATCCATGAGCCTAATGTATAGTACCTAATAGGTTTAAGTTAATTAGACAAGCTCCAGAAATATTAACATTACGAATAATTATGCATATAATGAAAGTTGCATATATTAATAAATAAAATAACAAGAGCGAAGTAATTCTACCTACATTTACTACTGGATCTCTTTGGTCTACGTCGAAGTAAGCAAAATAGCACATGATAATATAATATATATTAATAATAATTTTCAAATAGTGAAATTTGGTAAGTAACCGATAAAAAATATTCCTGTGGACTTAATTGATTTTTTAAATTATTACTAATTGCACCTCAGCACACACCATAACCTTTTTTAATGTTTTACACTGTATTTTCGATTAAATACCTTCAATCGCCGCATCCGGGATAGCAAAGGACAGAATGAGTTGCTGCTAAATAAGCGCAATTAAGTTGGGCACAACAACAGTGCTTTGCGTCGTCTTCTCTGGTACTTTAGTACATAATATTTCAATGTGAAATACCTGATTTCATATACATAGAAAAATCTCTAGTAAACATGTAAAAGCAGAAACGACATACACTTTCTATATACTTAATTGCGTAAATATAATCTGTATCCGTTAAGTCCAAAGTTACACAATTACGAATAGACGCACAAATGACCATACTACATAGGTATACAGGCCCGTAAGTGCCACAACAAGAATTGTATTAGCAACAATACGCATCGAAGCCGGCGCGATCCGTTCAACATTCAGCTTATATTTGAGAGGGACAGAGCGGTATCAATTTCCGGGTCCGCAATGCCATTTGATTTATGTTTGCGATCACTTTTTACTCACGAACAACACTCCAGTTTGTGCTCACGGTGACAACGCCACTGAAAATTTGTTTCGCTGTATCGTTTCAGGTACCTATTGTGTTAGCATATCTTATATGTTATTCCCGATTCGCAGTACATCTCGAGAATCGAATGCATTGTGACTATTCCGTTTTGGGTCTCCTTTTCATATCGAGTCAAATGATTACTGAACGTTGTGCTTACCTTTGTAACACATACTAAATTCACGCATATATTAAACTAATGCGAATACAATATTTGTTTATTATAACATATTGAATAGACGTATTTCAAGTAAGTAATAACATGTAGAATTGGATATTTCGTTTTTATCAATCGACATTTATACGAAACAAAGACCTAGACCCAGACTTAGAAGTAAGATATGTCCCGACCAGATAGAAACAAACATGTGTATTAGACAGAATATAAAAAAATGAAAACAACCTCACAATTACTTATACAGAAACAATAAAAAACAACAAATAAGTTGTTCTTTTTCGTTCATTCTGTCCGTCTGTAGCAAACTTTGGTTTTGGTAGTCGTGGTGCAACGTCACGCCGGAACATTAATCATTGTATGGTTACGTGCTCAACACCTGAGGGGTTACATACTGTTTCTTAATGTAACGGTAGTACTCATTCTTACTGGCACTAAGAAAGAGAACATTCCACAATACGAATTTCTTTCAACGTTAAAGGCTTGAATCGAGAGAATCCCAGTTTTTTAAGTTATATGCGTATGGTAAAATATATTGAGTTTCTTTAATAGGTACTATGTTTCAATATATTTTCAAAGACTTCAAAACCGCAGATCAGTATGATGATGGTCGATAAAGTAAAGGTGGAACGGGTGTAATTCAAAACGGTATTCAAGAGTAATAATACATACAAGTATCACCTATTGCTTTTTCAAGGGCCCTAAATACTTCTATAGTTCTTGTGTTCTCTTAATAAATTTGTACTTATTGTCATATCGGTATCGGAATAGATATTGATAAATAATATATAACATTTTACGCGAAGAGTCAATAATTGCTAGAATTTACTTCTTTAGCATACCAATACCAATTCGTAATATTGAAATTCTTTACGCGTAAATTCCATGAACTACTGTTTATCATTTCAAAAAAGTTTGTGTCTTCACAAGAAATATAATATTCTCAGGTTGCAAACTATTTATAAACATAATATTTCAAACAAACACAACACGTTACTACAAACAAACAAATACCAAAGCTAAATATTCCTTAAGCTAAGATAAACAACTTATATTATTAACTTTATAAATATCAAAGCAGATTCTTACCTCTTCGTCATCGTGCAGACAATTTCTCTCGTCGTGGATATATCGTAGTCGGGATAGTATTTCACGTAAACTAAAAACCATTTTGAAAGAGAAATATAAATTTTAGATTGCACTAAGAATGTAAAATACAAAATAAGTAAATATTCAGTTCTAAAGACACGTAGTAGACTCGAGACATATATTTTATGTCATACCCTCAAAACAAGTGACAGATAATTAATGATTTAATTTTAAAGACAAAGGTATTAGGTCTGTACAGTCTTTCAAGCAATACTTTGTATTCTATTTTTCATATAACGGCGTATTATGGTTACGGCATAAAAACGGCTTGTTATTTTACATTTTAAATTTTCGTTTGAAAACGCTGGCCACCATTTCGACTTTTGATGTCATTGCGTTAGGTAAACATGGATTTATCGCATAAACGCCCCAAACAAGCTACTGTTTTTTCTATAAAATTTGCTGCCTATCGTTTTGGATATTACTAAAATCGACCAAGAAAAGTATTTTTTTAAAATACTGAAACACTTATTATTATGAATAGAAGAAATGAACAATGGACATCTCGTTGACTTTTTTACCAAAAATTAAAAAATGTAATTTCAGATTTAAGTTCTCTAAATTAAACATTTAAAATATTTTATAACTATAATAGATTTAAATGCAAGTAAAATTGTAGAAAAACACTTGAAAAAAAACAATGCAAAACATTGCAGAAAAAATATTATTTTTCTTTATAATATTATATATTGTCATACGGCTTGTGTCTGAAATGCTTGTGTCTAAGCGATCGTGTTACATATTTTAATACTTCGTCTGTTTACGTTTCTATAAAGTATAGTATAAAAATAAACAATCGTTTTTTTTTACTTATTTTTTGTTAAAAATAACACATCTGTGATGACAGAATCATTTTTATCAATTTTTACAACATTATTACAAACGTTAAGGTTTTGCAAATATTTTTAATTTAAAGATAATATACTTATGGTATTTTTATAATAAAACAATTTTACTGTAAAGGCAAATATCGCGAGGTACCTGCACACTTGAGATTTCTTAAAAGTTCTCAGATGTGTGTGATGACTACCAATTCGCACTTGGGATTATAATGGGTAGACGACGACGTACATCGTCGTCATTACTAATTAATTTTATTAAATTAATTAATTAATTATACATTTTTACTAATTAAATTCAGGAAATTGTTTTTATACCACGTAAAAAGTCGTATTGAAATGGTGCATCCATCTTTTTAACATTAGTTGTCTGACAAAAAAAGAGGAATTTAATTGTCGGAAAGCAGTAGTTCCGCAGTAAAGTTTAGTGACATACATTTGACTTCACTAAGCGTGTAATTCCATTGGAAACAGGCTCGCAGGGTCAGCAGAGCGGCGCAAGCAAAACTCACGGCACGACTCCGTATCTTCCGCTTTGTCACGCACATTCTATACCCCGATACCTACCCCTTGTTTACACTTCGATGCTTTCATATTTTTGCATTCATTTTATTAAAATGTAACCGTGTAACAATTAAAAATATCTCCATTTTATTAAGGTGACCAGGCAGTTTTCTATGAGCTATGTTCAATGATACCAAATGTAAATATTGCAATTTTAACATAGGGATTAGTAAGGTTGCACCCGTTAGATGCATAATTATAAAAATCATCAATTATTATGATTGTGAGTCTAATACCTATAAAATACATATTAAATTATGATAATACCTATTTTTTTTTAACCCTTTCAAACCTGAATTATTTTTTTGTGTCCAATGAATCTAAAAAAATATCTGTAGCTAGAGTAGGGTCAAAAGACTAAGAAAATCATTATGAAAAAAATCCTGGTTGTCAGGTTTTTAAGAAAAAATAGTTTTTCTTTTTGTGTACAAATGTGCACATCCGTCCTACCTAATGATAAGACTAGTGAACAAGGGGGTTTCATTGGAATCATAAAAAGTTTAATTTATATATTTTTTTATTAGGAAATATTAATTATTTTTATAAAATTAACAAAACTAAAGTACAATCCTTATAATCATTAACATAAAATAAATTTGTTCTTTGGAATAGGTAAATAATTGGCACATAGTTAGGTAAATCAGTCATTTGCCACATTCAAGAAGAATGTTTCAAAGTTTACGTATGAAATGCTAAGAAACAGTTTTTATCTTTGGTAAGGCAAAGGTGAACTTTGCATTTTATACATTTAATTCTGGTTCTTCCCTTGCATCCCACCATTTTGCATCGTGTCCCAAGTCCTTCATCATGTGCAGGGAAATGCCCAACACCATCTCTTGCTATATCTGCTACAGGGCGAACCTCTCCTGGTCTTCTTGGAATAATTTGCGGTATTGGACTACTGCCACTGGGCCGTCCTCTTTTACCGATGATAATTTTATTCCTCAACACCAGACTTTCAGCCAGCTGACGACGAAAGTGTAGCAACGTGAGTTGTTTATTCTTAGGTATGCCTAGCAATGCATTGTCATTTTGGTACTCTCGGTATGCCTGCACTACAGCTAAATCAGAAGCATGAAATATCATGCGAAGAGTCCATTTTTTTGATTTTATAAAGGTCCTGTAGTAGCTCATGAGTTGATCTAATAGGTCAACTCCCCCCATTGCGTGATTATATTTCCTGACCACTTCGGGGCGTTCAACGTCAATAAATTTCTTGTCTTTCTTACACCACCTGTTGACTAAGTCTTTATTACCAATACCAACAAAATTAGAAGCAAGATGGGTAATCTTATTATCCAGCCACTTGACCACAGTTACATCTTCGTCATAACTACTAACTTCTTGAGAAAATCCTCGAGGCTTTTTATTCATTTCTTTATCACTTAGTAGGGATGGGTTGGCGAATCTATTGATACGAACTGTGCATGCAGCCATTATGCCTTTTCGTTTCATGATTTGTAATAAATGATAAGACGAAAAGTAGTTGTCAAAGTACAGTTCGTGGCCCTTGCTTTCTCCAATTCTCTTTGTGAGATGAAGGACAATAGCTGCACCGTATCCTATTTTTTTAGTCAAATTATTATCAAGTTCGGGACTAGAGCTTTGATAAATTAGAAAATCATAGGCTTGCCCATGTTTACCACATAAAAAAAATATCTTGAGCCCCCATGGACAAGGTTTACCTTTTATATACTGCTTAGCAACATGTTTCCCAGTGAAAGGAACTATCTGCTCATCAACACAAAGTTCTTTTTCAAGCGGTAACTCTAAACATCGATTCCTAACAGCATCAAATATTGGTCGAACTTTATAAAATGCATCTTTGCAACTAGCTGGTATTATTGTATTATCAACAAGGTGTAAACTATTACGTAATTCAAAAAAGCGATCCCGGGCCATATTCTCTGAGAACAAAGGAATGCTGATGCCGGTTTCCCAGTACATTTTCAAGCAAGGGTAGCCAAATATACCAGTAGCTAAATGTAACCCAAATAAAATTTCTATTTCTTGTGTAGTGGTAGGTTTAAACCTGGTTTTATTTGAATGTATTGCGTATATATTTGTCATTTCAGCCATAATTTCAAATAATTGTTTTGGCACATACCGAAAGTAATAATCCACTGGGGCTTCAATAGTAGGGTCAAATGATATTGGTGGAAACCAATCTGACGAAATTGTGTTTAGGAGTTCCCTGTGTCTCCATCTAATATTCTGTTTAGGCGTAATATTCTGCAGTATATTTTCATCAGAGGACTCTATTTCTGTTGTTGGTGGTACTTCCATAACAACTTCATTGCAGGTGTCACTAACTCCTGCATCATTTGGTCCAATCCAAGATGAGCTGGGCTCTTCATCATCGTCAGTGTCGGGTGGTAATATCTCACGTTGGTTTTGATTTATGACATCTGCACCAACTCGGACAGACCGCAACTCCCTTTCAGATATACATCCCAAAGGTTCTTCGTCATCAGACGATAGCTCCAAATCGGAAAGATTTCCTTCAAATAGGGCTTTCAAGGCGTCCGGTGAAAACATATCGGTGGTTTTTATCTGTAAATATAAAAAAAAGTATTTTATATCAATATATAGCGTTTTAATTATAGTAAATAAATAAATAAATAGGTATAACATCAAAATAATATGGTTACAAACATATTCAAAATTGATTTTTCAAATACAACTAGAATACTTCAACAATCGTAAAAACATCGTTTACGCCTGATGTGTACATTTGTGTACAAATATAAAAAAGTGATAATTGATACAAAAATAAAATAACAAACTCAAATTATATGTTACGTATGACCTTAGGAATATAACACATCAATACATATTTTTGCAGTGCGTATATTTAGCTATTTTCTACTTTTTAGAAATAAAAATAACAAGCTTACCTACACAGCTCCAACTTCGGTCAGCCACTGGTCGAAACATGTCGAAAAAATCACAAAGAATGCTACGAGATGGCGCTAGTAGTATTAATTTTTGTAGTTTATAATGTGGACATATGATCACAAGCGTTCTCAATTGCACTTGTAGGGAAATGAATACCAAAACATGTTTTATATTTTTTGTGTACATTTGTACACGCCAGGTCTGAAAGGGTTAATTTGATGCGATTAATATAATTAAGGTAGACCAGTAAGAGCACCAAGACTTTACCTTACAAAACAATCACTTCATGCATATCTACCTCACACTCCCATATCGACTCGTAAAGGATGAAAAGTAGATTTAGTCCTTTCAACGTTAAGTATTTTTAACATAACGTTAACATAAATTACCAGAAATCCCATTAAAATACTATCACTCTGAAAGGTGTTCCGACTCAGGAGAACAGGGTTAGACACATATAAAACTGAAATATTTTTACTTCCGTTTTTTTATTTACGCCTATGGTAATACTCAATACCGATGGTGAAGTGGAGTGCGGCGTCCGGGCCCAAGAACAAGTTGTGTGAAATTTACGATTAGTGTTTTCGATTTTATAGTGTGCTCCCTCACTAATACCTTCTGCGAACTACATAAAAGCTGTAATCGTAAACTTTATCGCACTTCCAGCATTTGGGGAATGGAATGAGCATCCCGGATACATAGTCTTATTTTCGGTATTTCCTTAAGTGGTTGTCGTTTAGCCAAGCACGTATTTCGTATATGGCGGACTTGAAAAAGTTTGCGCGTATAATAAACCTGCTGGACGGTAGTTGTATTTAATTTGATAATTTCCTGTTTGCTAAAATAGGATTGTAATCCTTTTTATATGAATGAGTTTTTTTTGTCTGAAGAACAGCAATGAAAATTCTACATAAAATACATAAACATAATTATATCAAGTAAATGAAACTTAAGTCAAAATTGTAAACCATTTAAAAATACGAAGACGTTTTAGAACACAGTTTAATGTCATTGTGAAAATATAATGAATAAATACGGTAAAATTGTTAAAATTTAATATACCTATTCATGTAAGGCATTTACTTTACTATGAATATTTTTTACTGTAATATTTTGGTACGTGCTCCGTTGAAAAAAAAGTGTTCATGTATCAATTGCATATTAAAATTATATTTTTGGGACATTAAAATTTGATAAACGATTGAAGGAGTGTAACTTTTCGTAGTTAAACCGCTGCAGAACTATTGCCATGTTTAATTTTTAGGTAATAACTGGATATTCAAGAAACCAACGTGATGTAGATATTATTGTTTGGATTGATTTCCTTTTTGTATAATAAATTGATAGGAACTGATCTAAATACACGAGAATGTACATACACATTTGATTTACGGATATATTGATAGGGATTTGAATGTGGCAGGAATGTTAGGCCCGCACTCCAGACGAGTGTTTGCTCCACATACAAATACTTGACCGCCGCTGAAACCCCGCTATACATCAATAGACGAGCATTCAGTATTAGGTTTTTCATATAACTAATTAGGCACAGTAATAAATCATATTTTAAAGTTTTTTTTAATTATATATACCTAACGATAAGGCAGACGGGCTACCTGATGGAAAGTAGTCACCGCTGCCTATGGACATTTGCAACACCAGAGGAATCGCCAATGCATCGCCGGCTTTGAAAGAGAGCTCTTTTTACAGCTTTTTTGAAGAACCCCATGTCATAACGCTCTGGGAATACCTCAGAAGGAAGTTCATTCCACATCTTGCACGTCCTTGGCAAGAAAGTCCGTGCAAACCGAAAGTACAAAAAGTACTTTTAATATTGAATCAATGATACTAATAAGCCAGGTAATGTTAAGAATTTACTTACTATTACGTATTATTCTTAGTTCTTACCTAATGATAGAAAGAGATATGAGTACTTTTCTAATAATAATATAATGGTTGAGA
Source organism: Urbanus proteus proteus (assembly GCA_018251915.1). Taxonomy (NCBI): domain Eukaryota; kingdom Metazoa; phylum Arthropoda; class Insecta; order Lepidoptera; family Hesperiidae; genus Urbanus; species Urbanus proteus. The sequence continues at coordinate 1,792 of DWPV01001087.1, read as the reverse complement.
AATCCTACTAGAAATATGTATCAAAATAAAACAGTAAGAGAATATCAAAAAACTCGAGCGGGTTCAAGTTACACCGACCAAATCACAAACATTAGTCGTACGTCGAGTCGAGCATGTTTCTTCATTACAAAGTTATATCCATTACCGTATCACTCTGGAGATGGGAAAAAACTTAAATCTAACTCCCACTACAACCGTGATCTATTAACTACAAGACAAAATAACTACAATATCATTAAGCAACGAGGTTCTTGCTTAGCTCACGATTGAATTTAAGTATTCATGGGCTGATGAATAAACGATGGCAATGAGGGGATGCGATCGATTTAGGCCCGATTTCAATGATCGGAATAAGTTTCTCCGAGGAAAGTGAAAACTTCGCTCCAGGACCAACTGTTATCTACCTGTTTGGGGCCAAGTTTATTGACGGGTAAGAACAGATACTATCAGGAATACACCGCTAATGAATGCGGTTTGACAGATGTCAAATAGAAGACCTCCTACCCTCGTTTTATAAACAATTGTATCAGTCCGTCCATCGTGATTTTAAAGGGTAACAAATTCCTTGAATTATAAATCAAGTTACGTAGTATGATTTACCTTTATTGTGCTCTAAGATGTCAAGCTAGTAACACGAAGATTCTCCTTTAAAATTATTTAAAGGAATATCACAAAATTAGTAAATTGCGCAGGTAATGAGTAAGAACACGTCGCTACAATTTCCCCGTCTCGTTTATAAGGCAGTAAGATTCCTTCACGCCGTAATACTTGCTCATATTTCATAAATAAATAACACATACGTCAGACAACAACACAAAGCACGCGTAAGCTTCTTTAAATATTCCTTTCTTTCGTAATCAAAGTGCTGCGTTTGGAAGATAAGAATTCCCAACGCGCCAGAATGTTGACTGCGGATGTATGAGAGTATCGCAGGAGGACGAATGAAATTATTTCACTTATCTATTTATCAAATAAATTCGGGGAGGAGGCTCCCGCAGACGTTTTACAATTTAAACATATAAGCTGTATTTATGGCTCACGTGGATTTCTACTCGGTGAAGTTACATGCATAAAGTATAGGCTTTTATGTGAAAAAGTAAAGTTATCGGCGACTTGAGCTTGGTATATGATAAATCTGGTAGAAAGCGCAAAATATCAACAATAAATTGTCTCCAAAACTCATATGGAAACATGCGAAGAAAGCTGTGCTTAAGAGATTTGGAATCACGGCCGCAAATCTTTCGAATACAAAATATTCCCTTAAAATCGTATATAAATAAAAATTATGCTTCCGTGGATTATTTAAAGTAACCGCGGGCGCGATATTTCAATGAAAATCCTTAAAGCGTGCAGATTAAACATGAAAACTTTTTGTATTTGCTTAGCGTTTCACGGTTGATATAAGTGGATTGCGAAAGTTTCGAGGATGAGCATAAAGTGCTCGAGTTGGAGAAAAGAAAAAATCAGCATTAAGAGAGTGTCGCAATAACCGAGAGTGTATTTTTGTTACCTACGATAAGTTCCCCGGTAGATCGCTGCCCACGAGATGAAATTTTATGAATAAAATATAAATGACGCTTGCGGCAGTCAGCGTGGCATTATAACCGCATTTACCCATAGATATACATATTACCAAGATGGGCCCTGCGCATTCAAAAACTGTTTGCGTTTGTTTTGCTTGATTACTTGAATATCCGTACAAATTAAATTGACCTCTAGAATGGCTAACGGTGAGTTATGCAAGGGCTCAACCTAATTTGGCATAATATATCGAAAAATAGATGGCGTAGTG
>DWPV01001086.1:0-22595 GCA_018251915.1 Urbanus proteus proteus | reverse complement strand
CATCGAACTTTCGAGAAAACCTACGGATATTGCGCCATCGTAGTCACATATTACACGTCACATCAACTATGAATAAGAGACATATATTTAGAAAAAGCCAGTAATTCCTATATAGTCAAACACTTCAGTTATGATAAATTGAGATAATTCTATAAATTAGTCACCGATACGCTGGGAGAATCCGCTTACGCTAGGTGTTGACGTATTTAGTACCTTTAAACATAGTATAATATCTATATGGGAAGTAAATAGTTGAATAATATCAAGTGTTTATGTACCTAAACAGGTAAATAGGTAAATATAAAGGCCATCAATCATAGGCATTTGTCGTCTAGAATATCTAAGCAGCTGCAATTAACTTCTGGAAGAACCCCTTTATTTATAGAGTTTTATACAGAGTTAGTTACAAATTATATACCTGGCCCTGTTGTGCATGGGCGGTAGCTACCACTTAATAATATCAGGGGGAGGTGATCTTGAACAAGACAGGCGTGTCTACGAATGAATTTAAAAAGTACCTATATGTCTACCTACATGATATTAGATTTTGGGGAGAGCGTGTATTCTTTAGCCCCCTTTGTATCCAATTATCCACTGCAGACTCTGTTCATAAATTACAATATAAAGTACATATTTCTAATGATTTTATTGTTTTATGTGACCTATTCTGCATATTCAACGTTTAAAATTGTTAAATTTTAATGTCCACTTTCCCGACATGCTAGATAGTGCTGTTATCAGTAAACAAATATGGATTATCGTTGAAAAGTGTTCGTCATTGTCTGCATTGTTGTTTGAAATGATAATCTTTATAGCCTAGTGCGCTCATTGTATGACCTAACTTTAAAGGTGGACATTGTAAAATATATTTGTATCGTGGATTGTATCTCCAAGAAAGACCTTCATTCGTCCAGTTATTTTTGATTAATTTCACTTCGCCTTAATTCCATAATAGTAGATATCCTTGTCTTTATTTAATAGCTAATTAATACGTTATTTTTTAATGCTAACAGTTTATTACAAATTATTTTCAACGCTGACATAAAATCTTCTCCGCTTGGTCAAGTTGTGTGGCTTTTTCATGGTTTTTCCCGCTCGAATTAGTTTATTTTTAAACGACACGAATGCAGCCAATTTTAATAAACAGCCAGCATATTCGTTGCAGATGGTTTTATTAAAATAATGCAACAAAATGTAATCATAAACTTTTGGAATATAAATACATGAGTAGGTACAATAAAATATACCTATCGAAACTTAAATAATACATAGGTTTACTAGAAATGTTATTAGATTAGTTTCCACGTCACATATCATAATAAGAAATGATGGTTTTTTTCCACTATCAATTGATCGAATATTTATTATTAATACGTAATACGCCAAATAATGTAAATAAGTGTGATAAACGTAAGGTTCAATGACCTTGAATCATATCGTAATCCTGGGCCGTAAATTTGCAAGTAAACAGGTAATAACTTATAATGATTGTTCTGTGTGAATGGTAGAGGTGTGAAAGTAATGAAAAAAAGCGAACCCATATGTATTCGTTACTATAACATTCAGAAGTCGTTACTATCGTATCGTATACTAATTACTTTTAATATCTCACAGCATAGCATGGAGTAACTTCTCGAGTGATATTCTCGTACGCAATACTTTGCGCAAAATATGCACATACGGAAAATGCGATGCGAGTAAAAATGAATTCGTGAGGAACGTTTCGTTACTGGGTACTTTATCGCGAACCCGTACTGAATAACGAATACATACGATTTGCTACTTTACAACTCTAGTGAATAGCGTTCATGTATTTTTGAAATTTAAAATGATTAAATATAATTAAACATAAATATGTATATATATGCAATATATTAAGGGTTTTAGTAAAATTAATATTTATATGAACATATTATCAAATTAACCATATGCACGAAATAGTCATACGTAATTATTGCTACAACTGCAAAGACAAGAATAGTTTTTAGTATTATTTTTCCAAAATGGAATAAATGGATGGATTTACTTATATGAGATTTCCGATTAAATTTTATCAGTGTGTATCCGTATTATGAACATCTATAGACAGTTTTATCGGCTAATCAAACGGGAAACTTATCTCGGCTGATTATTATATTTATTAAACACAGTAGCTATAATTATTATTTATGGTACCTATGTACAGTAAATCCGCGCGAAAGTAAATCGAGACTCGATAGTCTCGATTTAAAAATGGATGCTTTAATGTTGTAGTTGTGAGATGCATTAATGTGGTAAGGTTCAAGAAGGAGGAAAGGCAAGGTAAGGATAGGAAAGGTGCTGGACGTGTCAAATGGAATGGTCGAATTTCGACCACGGGGTGATCACTAGTATACAGACGATCTGTTGGGATCAAGTCGGATCGTGTAGGGGAACACGTACGGCTTTTAAGAAAAACAATTTTCTTTGAAACTGAGGGGTAAACACGTAGATAATACCTTGTATATAAGTTATACGTTATAAAACTATTTTTTAAACAAATCTTAAATCAAAATGAAAACTTTTTTTTGAAAAAAATAATTTTTTTTCGAACATCAAACAATCGATCGTCATCTATTGAACTATTAAGTTTCAAAAATTGGCGACTGACATAAACATCTATTGTAGCCAGTCTAAAATTATGTATTGCACACGTATTTTCTATGCCGACCATATCTTGTGTACCAAGTTTACCCTAGGGATCAAGTGACCCCAGTTTACATAATTCATCGTATTATTTCAGTTTCCTTAAGTCTTGTAACAATAAAGAAGTTTTATAACAGGGTTTAGTAAAGTATGGTAAAAATAAATCAACAACCCTTTCACATCAGAGTAGAGCATTGATACGTTTAGGATAGATAATATCACTGTAACTGCATATTATTTAATAAAAAAATATTTTATAGTGATATTAAAATTTAATTTGTGAAGTATACAAATAGCCACTGCCACCCATAAACATGTGTAACCAAGCTCAGATTAGAACAGTCCTGCCAGAAGTTTACAAAGTGGATTTACAGAGGCAGCGCAGATACGCTTCTGTATGTCTCCCTTACCACACCTTTCAGACGAGAACACAATAGCGCCTAACACTGCTTTTGTTAAGTAGAAATATGTGTGGCGGTGGTGCTGCCAACAACAAAGAGTTCTACCACAAAATAAATAATTTACAACTTAAATACGATCATTTGTCCATTATATAAGTATTTCAATTTTCATTTTTTTTCGATAAAATTCAAAAAATTCAACGTTACCCGCATCTGTGACGTCGATTGCAAGTGTCCTAAAGGTTCACCGGGCTTGTCATCACGTCAAAGGCTTGTGGGCGACTCGCCAATGTCATGAGTCGTGAGAAGCAGTGCATCTGCCACAAATGACCACGTTCCACGCTTAATGACTGACAACGGTGCTTTTTATGAAGCTGTCTAACGGATTACAGGGAGCGGGTAGAAAGAAAATGAAAAGCTAGTGGTATAAAAATCGTATAAGCTGAGTGTTTTCTAAATATTCTAAAATAGAAGTAGAGTTCTTCGTGGTTCAGTTTCGGCACAACTACTAATATCGCTAATACCAGCCTTAAGCTAGTTATTATGTTCTAGTTACGCTGTAGAAAAACTAAACTCTGTAGGAGTATTTCTCTACTTTTACAGCTACACGAGGCATTCCAATTGTGTCCTAGGGGCTAGGGGAGACACATGTTAATGATGAGCATTTTCCACACTATTTGCGATAGGTAACAGGTATTTATGGGCGACAACACATACATGTTTAACAATGTTTTGGTTTCATTTGCCAGAATTGCAACGCAAAAGTACGACCTAAGTACACTTCTATCAAAAGTGAACTCTATTCTGTGCAGCTCTGGAAACTTTTTTCTACCGCTCTACCTTTTATTTTTCTGGTATTTTTAATTTAATACTGTAATTGATGATATTAATTACAAGCCAAAACCCCCTTTGAGCCTTGCAGAACTTGCTTCAACCTTCATAAGAGTCGCGACCCCACTCAGAAACCATGACCTCGCAAACAAACATTTGTCGGACAGACAAACATCATCAGCAACTATCATTATGCAAATCGAAAATCGTTTAATTGTTAGGTAACATCTTTTTATGCAAATAAAGAAAAATGAAGGAGATTTTGAAAAGTAAAAAGAATCTTATTTAATTTCATGGGTCATTCTAACGCTTAATTTATGTCATTATTCTGTTATTGAAATGCATTTCTTAACAATCTTTATCAAATGAATATTATTTGAGAGTTTTTATGGAAGTCTACACTTTTTATAGAATAGATTGCGGTTACATTTACAATCAGTCTGGCAAAAAGAAAAACGTTTTAACAGTCGTTTTTTGTTGTAGGTAACTTAAATTAATGGAGCAAGTGGAGCTGGAGTTATTTCAGAACACGTTTTTATCGTCTATTTCATTTATTTTACAATACACTTTTTACTTTGCATTTGTCTAATGATGTATTTAAACTTTTTTTTCTGGAATTGTCATGAACTTTAAGACCAGAAGAGGACAATTATAGTTACAAAAAAAGAAATATTAGGTAAAGATAAAGGTGGCAATGTTCGCATTCTAACTTAAGACCGAAATAAAGCGAATGCAATATCTCGCCGAACCTAAATCTACAATATTTTGGTCTGTTTAGCATAGCATAAATGCTGATGTAATTATTGTATTAATACCTACCTAATAGCTTTCACTGGAACGTGACTGAAACATAACTACAACGTATATTTCAAAAGTCATTATCCACTTATCAGCCATTATTTAATCCACGTAATAACTTTGTGTCATAAAATTGGCAAACCACTGTTTACCACATTTTATGTTGATAAATAAGTACATATATCTAAGTACGTGTTTATATTTCTTAAGCAGTGCGTTTTTGTCTGCTTGTATTTTGCTATTCATAGGTACTCGTACCTCAGTCCTTGTGACTGCACTACTGGAAATAGGTCTATCCTAATTAGAAAAAAAATGTTTTGAAGTTATGGGAATAATTATCGCGCTTTGTAAGTCCCAACTCCGGTCTTACACACAAACCCACAACAAGCGTAGTGTGTGTGACGGGGTAATAATAACGGAAATATATGTAATAATGTCACAGTTAGATGCTGCTGCCCATCTCTTACAACATGATACAATATTAACTGCCCTTAAAAATGATACGTAGGGTGGGCCATTTATCCATATAAATATCGTAATAATCGACGCTACTGACCACACGATAGCAAATTCTGCAGCATGGTCTTACAAATGCCCATCACTACAGGTACTCAAGTATAAATAGGTGTGGTGGTAGTGACGTAATATACCTATGCTGTTAAGTAATGTCAGCATCTATAAAATTCTATTCTAGTAGATATCCTGGTCAGATAAGACACGATTGTCTTACATTAGAAACGATACTGGTAAAACTTCTTAGAAAAATATGATGTTGTCTATACCTATTTGCTTTGAATTACCTTTACGGAATTGGTTTGAATTACTTTTACCTTTATTTTAATCATCTATATTATTTTTTACCGTGATGGTACTTGCTTACTTGGTCCTTGGAAATTGTTTAAAAAAAGTAATACGGCGTCATATTTCACTGACGTCCTTTATCGCACATGCTGTATATTCTCATGCTTTAATTGCTGGGTGCTTACCTACACATCACACCTTCATTAATAAGTCATGGAATAAGCTACGTTATAACTTTTTACTTTTATTTACCAAAATTGTAAAATCAATTATATAGGGACCTAGCTAGGAAATTAATCATGACAGAATCCTTCGAACAGAATCTTTCTTGCTTATTCAAGCAGCAGTATCAAGCGCTATTGTGTTCTGGTTTGAAAGGTACGGGAAATTCACCAAAGGTATTTTCATATGTTCCTCAAGCCTCAGACAACGCTACGCATATGGGTGACAAGTGTGACAACGCATCTGATCGATTAATTACTTCGAAGTCTGGGTGACAAAGACCACTTACCTACTGGCAGGTAAATTTCGTGCTCATTTGCTGCTTCGATGTCAGAGAAAAAGCAAATTAGAACAAGTAAGGTTTTCACAGACCGTTCTATCTCGAATCAAATCTCTTTAATTGTCTTAATCTTTTAAAATAATTCCGGAATTGTACTGCCGTTAACTTTACACTTAACTACGTTTTTCGTAATTTTCTCCCTTAACTATCATAAACATTTGTTTGTTAAAAAGTTATTTAACAATAATAGAAATATTATAAAGCTACATGTATATTATTAGCAGGTTTTGATACATTATTATTTTTATCAATCCGATAGCAATCACGTGTACGTAATCGTTCAAAAATACTACATATATTACAATCCTGTTTGCATAGATTACATAAATGTATTATGGACTTAATATTAAAAGCACGACTCTTAGAAGTGTTACCTTATTTATGCTTACAAAATGCAAGCATCGAAGAACTTTACCAAAATCGATACATCGATACAGTTCAAGCTTCTTTAAAATGGTTCGGAGAAACGATTATAGCATGAATAATAAATCAAAAAGCGATTGCGATTCAGGTGCGATGGTAGTTTCACGGAATTGAATGCTTTATTCGCGATATCGAATGAAATATTTACGACATTTTACGGCAATTATTCGGTTGTCTATAATTTTCAAATTTGTTAGGAATGCTGGCAGAGGCTGGCAGGTCAGTCGATTCATAACATGCATAGTCAATGTTTTGAAAATAATTTAACAAACGAGCCACTAGATCTAAAGTGAAGTAAGTGTCTACCTACTTCCGTATATTTCACCTGGTCAATCCATAGTTCGACTGCGGTTTTTTCACTAACTAACGTACCCACAAATGTGTGTTCTGTTTTGAAAGAAAGAGCCAAGGCAGAAATACTTTTGTACATATGGGGCATTCCAGCTTCTTCCTCGGGAACCGAATGAACAGAGACATACACACTCGATTGGTCAATTAAACAGAGCGATCATAGACATAATCTTCTTTGTTAGTATTTCTATACTACTTGAATTCGGTAAGTGTTAAGTTTTTTATAACTACTTTACATCGTTCAGTAGCTTTTTCATTCATAGTTAATGTTTGACGAAGGTTTTTGCAAAACATAATTATGATAATGAGGTTGATTGTTAATCCAAAAGTTATACATTGTCTAAAATGAAGTGTTCCGGTTTAGTCTTTGTAAGACCAGTAATAGTGGACGTTCTTTTTATAGCACTTATTTGGTACCCCTAGTCCTTTAACAAAGTCAACATTGAATATATCTTGTTTATTAGACAACTCTATTTTATCGTATGTACTAGACATTAAAATACTTTTATATATAAACTCATACAATTAAATTCCTAAAACTCAAGTAAGTTAAAGTATTTATAAATACCTGTGTATGGTGAAGTAATTTCCGCAATAAATAATTATCTATAGTAAAGGTAAACTCACATTGCAACAGCAACATAGCAGGCAGAAGAACGCGCGCATACACTCAAACAGTCTTCTATAGCAGTTGCGCAGGAAATCACTGCGGATCCACATCTTACACCACTGATCACGGGTTACGCATCGCCGTGAAACGTTCCACAAACCTGACTGTAAATACCACAATGGACTGCTGTCAGCGAAAGCTATCTTATCAGCATTCAATACGATATCAATAAACGCTACGACGTGAGTCTAATCGCACGGCCCAGACCTTCCATTCCTTCAATTTTTATCGTTTCGCCGGATACCAACCTTGTTCTTTATCTCGTGTAACATTTAAATCAGCATGATACTTCACAGATCTAACTTCTTGCTCTTGGTCTTAGTTGGTAGAGCAGGTGGTTAGTAAGCTATGTTATCAACTATCAACAATTTTATGGCCGCTATTGTTGTTTTCATGGTATTATCTTTTCGTGTAGCTATGTTACTATTTTGAAAATACATATATCTCTAGAAGTAAAGTCATTAAAAATAAGTTACAGAATGCATTAATTCTTGTGTGAAATTTAGTTTTCTGTAGATAGGCTGTCGAAATTTTAATTATTATTTATGTTAACCACTAGGTGTACCACACGTATCACACATCATGACTATACTTCCACTGGCGTATCTAGGATTTTTGGCTTGCCTAGACAATCATCCATAATGAGGGTCTCTATCTTGGGTGGTTTAGGCCCTTCTATTTCTTACATTGTGCCGTGTAAGGGATGGGCGGATTAACCTGCATTTTAATTTGAGGGGGAGGGGGACAGCTTGAGTGCCCTCCCCTCTGTCCTAGCTCTCCGATCTTTGTAGGTAAAACGTAATTAGGTAAGTTTGTCTATCTTACTGTGTCGTACCTACATTTTATTTTCTTATTATGTATTAGAATTATTGTGGAGAATATAGAGCCAGTAACAAAAATAGAAGATTACTTCATTTCATCAGGAAAACCCACAAATATCGTAATCTTTGAGTAAATTTCTCTTGAATTGGACAATATCTTAAGATTTTCTTCAGGTAGATATTTATATCTAAGCATAAAATTACGTCTTATCATCATGATTATCGATTTGCGTATACAGAAAATACTGATCCAAATAGAAATACCCGTAGTCTAGGTAAATTCCTAAATGTTTAAATGGAGTATCGTTCTGATTAAGATTGTTTTGTTTTATCTATACACGATTTTAATACTCAATACCTAATACCTTTTTTTTAGAATAAAGATTCCTTAGACCTACCTCAGCCTAATACAGAATACGAATAAAAGTTAAAAGTTAACCTACCTACTTAGTTACATACAATTATTATTGTAGATTTTTGACTTCTTTGCCTAAAAAAACTGATTTATATAGTTGGTGATATAGTCTTTAGTAGCTTAATTATAATATTTTGAAAGACGACTTCAGTTCTAACCGGTTGGGTACTGTTTGGGATCTCTTTAAATATTAGCTTTTGGTAGGTACGTTCAAATGTAGAGAAACACAAGGTTTACAAAGTTGATTAAAGGAATTTTATTTCATAATTTCTATAATAATATTCCTAATAGTCTTATTTCTAATCACTTAATGCTATGCTTACTATTTATCTTAAGCTGATAAAGTTATGTATTCTCATAAGATGTTTAAGATTTAGCGTAGGTACAATAACAACTTCCATTTAGCTGTCTGGTTAACAGAAAAGAGAACGTCTTTTTTTCATCGCAGAATACGTAAATACATAACTAGGTACTTAATTTTTAAACAACAATCACGTAACAAAACTTACATATGTATATTATTATAATTGTCATAGCCCGTATTCCAACGGCAAATCTATTTTCAGTAATGGCGTAATAAGACCTAGGAAAGTGACAATAATATTTCTCGAGTGGTTTTTGAAAGCAGCCAACAGGGTTTCCGTCTGACACGGATGCATGATGAAGTATGGGCGGTGCAGCAACGGATGTTCCTGCTGTGTTATCACGGAGTAGAACTGTGCTTCGTCCATTCTGAAAAATAAAAGTAGGTATATAAGTAGTCAATTTTAATAGAGCGTCGTGCGTCGAATATTAAAGATAGATCCCGGAAATGAATTGGTTAAAGATGTGGTTACTTCGTCAATTTATTGTCCTTATATGGCGAGTACGATTGATTTTTGTAGACATGTTATAAATCGAAACACTTACTTAATTAAAGCCATTTGCCTGATTTCCTTAAGAGTTAGTAAAGTTCCTGACGAATTCCATACATTAAAACTGAATGAAGGTACTCCATAACTTAAATTGTAGAATATTACAAACTCCGCTTTATACAAAACTGTATTTCGATCAGTTTCATTGTTAATGTATGTTTCCTTTTTTAAATAACAATTTTGTTTATCTGGATCCTCAATCATTCTCCAATCGTCATGAATCTTTTCTGATATTTTCAAAAATTCCCGCGCTGAACTTACAAAGTCCTCGGCTGATATTGTACCACAATCCATATTAGTTATTTACGCTGAAATAGGCACTTATACTTTAAGTTTGTAATTTATTAAATGATCAAATTAATTTTCACGCTTTACTGGTTTTTTAAACCAAGAAAATGTATAGAATTTAATTAAATAAACTGAAAACGACGAATGTAAACAAGTACAGTTTTGTTATAACTTACCCCCTTTTCAAACTAGGCCAAGACAACAAAGAACAAACAGCCAGATAAATTATTTTTGATGTAATTACATCAAGAGGATTGATATTATTGCTCAAATCTATAACTCCGTCTCATCCATATTACTCATTTTTATTAATATATCAAACATTTTTATTGTTATGACCTGTTAAAAATATTATTGTTGTATTAGTTTAAATAGGAACTAGAGGAGCATAAATTGTCATGAATTGAATTGACAATGACGTTCGAGGCAACGTCAAATGTCAGTGTCATTCTTGTAGACTTGTCGGAATCAAATTGAATTTAGGTATGTAAGTGTAGAACTGTAAATTTATTGGCTACTTTAAAAATATTTAAATTACAATCAGACTATTCAAATAAATCCTTATCATTGTAACATTATAATATCAGTGAACTTCTTTAGTCGGCGGGCATCCATCGTCCACAGTGGATGGTTTTCGTATTAAATTGTGTCGCAAGTTTATAAACTTTATAGGTTTTCCACGTGAGGTAAGGTACCTATGTATTTCGTTGCGATAAACATGGTAATAAGCTCCATGAATTAAATTATACATTTTTACTAAGAACTTTTATTTTTATAAAAGTTTATATTGATATCTTAGTGTATTTAGCAAACTATTATTGTATATATAGTTTAAAATGGTTTAATGATTTATAAAATTAAATATTAATTTACTGCAGAATTTTCATTACACAAGCTTTTATTAATTCTTTTAGCAATTATGGACACACTGAAAAAAGACTGGTTCACGGAATCATGCGAGATGTGGCCTGGAGGCACATTCTCATTTCAAATTAAGGAGGTGCTTCACCGGGAGAAGTCTCAGTATCAGGACATACAAGTCTTTGATACTCTCAGCTTCGGTCGGGTACTAGTCCTGGATGGCATTATACAGTGCACTCAGAAAGATGAATTCTCATATCAGGTATATAAAAATCTAGTCTATTCCGGTATTCTAAAGCGTTCTAGAATTTTTTTTATTTGCATTTTCGTTATAGGTTTTGTGTATACTTTCATATGTATTGAGTAAAAAAGTGTTCTTTTGAAATCACAAACAGATACTATAATTTTGTTTTTTGTATAGATTTTTATTGCTACATAAATAAATAATAACTTAAACGACCTAATTATAAAAAATTGAGATTTTTGAAATAGCTTTCTGGCTCTGGTGTAAAGTTGCATTCTTCAAGATATAACAAGTTATCCAACAAGCCTCTATCATTATCATTTTACTACAAACAAACAAAGAAAAATTGATGTGATAAAACTATTTAAACAAGTAATATTTGTTACAGGAAATGATATCATTTCTACCTCTTTGTTGTCACAAAAATCCTGAGAAGGTGCTAATTGTTGGTGGTGGGGACGGCGGTGTTGCCAGGGAAGTGGCGAAACACCCCAAAGTTAAGGAGATTGTTCAGGTTTGTTTGTCTTAATTATGTTTATTCTAAACCAAAGCCTCCGCTTAGGCTTTGACCACCTTAAGCAAAACTAATTTCGGCCTAATTTGGCCGAAGCCGAAGGTTTGTAGCAAGCAATGAAATTTAACAAACTGTTACGAATCTGCGAGATGTTGAAGCTCAAAAGTAGCGCAAGTTGTATCGAAATTACATTGGTTACTTTCATAAAGTTATAATTTTTTGACAAGTTGCATTGTAACTCATTATATATTTAATGATGTAATATTATTCATTTTAGCCAATTTAAAACTGAATTTCTTATAATTTTTAAATTCAGCTTTGGCCTCGACCAGAATTGGACATTCGGTCAGACACTACTTATACTAGATACATGTTATTTTGTTAGCTAATAGTGCTGTATATGTGTTGAGAAACCTACTTACTGGATATATATTTTTGAATATGTACAAATTTCTAATAGATAGGAACACTACAATACTGATTAGGTAATTAGGCAGATGTGCGGAAAAAATCACACATAACCCGACGTCACTCCCGAGGCGTCGGGTACCTTTTGAAGGTTTCCCCATCGTAAAAAAAAAAGGCAGATATGATCATGTGAATGTAGTATAGTAATACATTTAAAGAAGAGATGTCATATAATCTTGGTAATTGTATGAAGACATGTTATCACTGTTACATGTACTAAAACCCATTTATGGTTTCTTTGAAGGATTTTTAATGATAATGATTGTTGTGTAAATATGATACACCATTACAATCTTATCAGAATAATAGACCTGGAAACCACAATGTGGGTTCGTGTATTTATATTGTGTTCTTTCTATGATAATTATTTTCTTATCAGAAAAAAGTATGTTGAATATTGGTTAACGTAATAAAAAAAGTAAACAATCGTAATAAACAAAGTCGAAATAAAACAATCATAAAGTTAAAATTAAACTAAACATATTTTCATTTTTTTATAACAGTCAACCACTCCAACTCATTTACAATGAGGCCAGCACCTTAGTCAATCCATCTGTGATTGACTGACTTTGGGTAGTTCCGTCTGTGATTGACTGACTGACTGAATTATGTATCTTGTCAAGTTTGGAAGTCAATAACTGTAATAATTATTCCCTATTTCATTACTAACTTCATAGTTCGACAGTTGATAGCAGTACAAAGACAATTTTGTTACTAAGACAGATAAACTTTGTTTGACCTTCCTGTTTGGTTGGTGATACGGATCTCTTATCATAGCTTCTTCAAATATGTTTCACAATGGATTCATTAGATATGTTAAAGAATTGTGAAATTTAATAAGTAAATTTTTAAGCAGCATTTCAACTAAATTGTATTTTTAGATGATAACATGGTATTAGTAAATGGTTAAGCAATCCATTTAATAATGGCACTACAGTCCATGGATTATTGTTATCAATATTACCGAAGACCTGCAATAATTGCATCATAGATGCTAACCCTGATGACTAAGCCAAGAGTGGTCCTGTAAGGTGCCATTACTATACCTCACTTCAGCCAATAATAGAAGCAGTATTGCAATGCTGTTAAAACTTGAAAGAAATGTGGTGTCAATGGTTCACCAGTGGAATCACTTTAAAGGTGGTAGAACTCTATGTAGTTCGACTCCGGCAGCACCACCGCCTCACCTATTTTTGCCTTATAAGAGCAGTGTTAAGCACTGCTGTGTTCTAGTCTGGTGTGGTTAGGAAGACATACGACAGACATTATCCGAAGCGTTCCAGCTCAATCCTCAGTGGTAGCAACGTTGCCAACCTGAGGTAGGACCTTGATCTTATCTGGGGTTGCCTTAAGATGCTTATGGGCGGAAGTGGCCGTCAGGTGTACTGAATGCTCGTTTGCTAATTCGATCATATAAAAAAGCCAAATCATAGGGTTTTATCAAACTTTTTGTACCTTATCTAGAAGTCATTTAATAAATGAATGAGACAATGCAGTTTAACTTAAACTGAGGTACTTCAACCTCTGACTCAAAGGTCATAGTTTATTGCATTTGTAGAGCTTGAGTGTTATTTATAAACTGATAACTGATAGTAATATTGTAGCAAGACTACAATTATTATACATTGTTGTATGTACCTATTATTGTGCCATCGTGTAATGAAATAATTATGTAATATATTAATAATTATAATTATGTCGCCTATTGCATTATATTTATTGACAAATTATTGGTTTAATCTGGGTTCGATATCTTTAGTGTACACGAGCAACATTAATAACCAATTGTTCTTATTACAGGTGGAAATCGACGCAAAAGTAATTGAAGTCTCGAAAAAATATCTGCCGTTTATGGCAGTTGGATTTAACAGCGAAAAGTTGACCTTGCACGTGGGTGACGGCTTCGAGTTCATGAAGAACCATAGCCAGGAGTTTGACGTCATCATCACGGACAGCAGCGACCCCGTAGGGCCCGCTGTTAGCCTCTTCCAAGAGAACTACTTCGCGCTAATGAAGAGCGCGCTCAAACCGAACGGGATCGTCTGCTCCCAAGCGGGAACCTTCTGGAACGATATCGAACTAGTCACCAGTACGCTGGGACACTGCAGGAAACAGTTCCCGAAAGCAGCCTACGCGTACACGTCAGTTCCAACGTATCCCTCGGGAACCATTGGGTTCGTAATCGGCTCGTTGGATAAGGACGTGAAATTCGACGAACCAACGATAACATTCACACCAGAAGAAGAAAAGGCGATGAATCTAAGATTTTACAACAGCAATCTCCATAAGGCAGCGTTTGTTCTACCTACATTCATTAAGTACCAACTAGCTTAATACGGAGTACTTAACATGCATTTTTTAAATTTAAGCATAATAATGACGAAATGATGTATTAGGGGAATATGGTTTTGTCCGATGGGATATTTTTAATATATTCTTATGCATTCCATAACATTCCATAGGATATGTTGATGTTACTCGTATGTTACATTCTAGTCCAAATTGAAATCTGAATCTTTGAGGTAATCTCCAAGTGCCTTGACTATTTGCTCATGTATGTGATACACAAATCGAAATACATTATTTTTATATGTTTATATTCAATGTTGAATCAAGGACAATAAATTATATTTTTTTACTAACTTTAGTGTTCTAATTATTCAACATTTTATGTAGGTATGTATTTAAATTTTGATTGGCTGATTTATTCTTGGCATATAAATATGAAAAAATACTTCAATATTTAAACAATTTTAATACTTATGTTAAATACATTTCTTTATTTTATTTCTATACAATTATTGTTTATTCTATATGCAGTCCACCTAATATCAAGTGGTTTCTTCTCCCCATAGACAATCATAATTAAATCTATCCGAGTAGACCTCTGTCCGAGTTGAATTCTGGTATGTTTGATTACATTGTTTTCCATCCTCCGTCCATGGGTGATTACTTATTATCGGCTGATCACTTGCAAATTTACTGTTACTTAAAAAAAACTCCAATTTTATAATTTAGATAGAAGTGCAGCCTAAACAAATGAAGTTAAATCATCATTATGTTATAGATCTTGACGTTAACACTGCTTCTCTTTCCGATGCCAACTTCTAAATGCATTTCGTACAACTAAGAACGCAGCCACAAGCGTTCCAACAATAAATACGAGTACATCCAGCAACTCAAGTTCCCACGCGGTCATCCAACGAGCGTGAGTCGACATGTCCTGATCTTTGTAGCGCACTGTACGCTCGATTTGGTAGATAGCGTTCTCCATAGGTGAGATTGGACGGTCTTGCCATATTTTACTAACGAGTTTAGCGCGCTCCCGTATTCTGTAAGTCGAAAATATGAACTTTAACAGATACAATGAAACTATTTTTTAATAATAAAGAAAACAACCGTTCTATACTATTTTGCGAATTTGTCAAACTAGACAACAACTAGAAACTATATTCGCTGTCTCCCTTTAGGAGTTAAGACTCCTACTAACTGACTGAAGAGTCAGTGAAATAAAAAGCAATGGTCAAGATCAGACCCTTAGTACGAGTAGTATTTGATATTTTAGTATGCCAAATGAGCGATAAAAAAGGTAACCAAAATTAAAATACGATAAACCAGAGTTTATCGATATCCAAGTTTAGACTATGGTATCTTCAATCATGGTTCACAATTTAAAACTTACTCGCGTGTCAAAACCTTCTTCAAGCTATCCTCTAGCGTGACTTCATCCAAGTTCTGCAGCCTCAGTACATGGGCAATGCCAACTCGTTGCGCATGCGCAGCGTTGCCGTACTGGTCGCCGAGGATGGGCACCGCGAGCATCGGCACGCCCGCCGACACCGCCTCCGTTAGACTCAACAGCCCAGCGTGCGTGATGAATGCTACGCAGTTTTTGTGGCCTGGAACGTAAATATAAAGGTTTTTCTACACTCATGATGAAGCTCTTTACAGTCCCAAATGACTACATAGGTATAAATGATACACAAACCTGGTAAAACCTGAAAGTGCTTTGTGCTTTCTTTAGAAGAGACATTTCAGCACGGTTTTTTATATGTAGTATCGCAATTCGCAACGTATTTCTCGTTCTCAGGAAGTATACTAACTACTAATACCTTTATTGGTTTGTAATAGAGATTTATGAATGACAGTGACTACGTTCTTACATATTTACCGTCGCTGGATTGTACCTCCTGAGACTCAATATTGATTTTCATTGCGTTTCATAATTCTAGACCAACTACTACTATTCCTTTGATCACAATTTGAATCGCGCTATCGAAATTGGATCGATTAAAAGTTAATCGATGTTGATCGATTATGTGTTGGTTTAGTTACAACATCGATGATTATTAATTTCCTGCAGATTAATTTGTAAACACTCACGCAATAGATCATATTGAGGAAGCCATTTCAAAATGAGGACATTATCAGGTACGTCGATAAAATTCCCCTCCCATTTCCACACAACACGTTGCGGTAAGCGCGCGAAAACTTTCAAAATGGCGTGCAATCGCTTCTCCGGTAATGTCGATCCACGGATTAAGGAACCGAAGCTAAATATTATAAATCCATGTTTTGCCTCAGACACCCATTTTTCTAAGTCCTGAAAATATAATAATATTAGGTACGTCATTATACAAAATTAGGTACATAGTTACATGTTTATAATTAATTTAATTGAATACATTGCCCTTTACATTGCCATTACATACCTATCTAATACTGAGCTAAGATTGAGCTATATGATTTAATTGAATTTAATGGCTAATTATAATTTCAAGGTGGTAGAGATCTTGTGGTCGCCACACTTTTTCGACCTTCAAGCATATAATAGGTAGATATTCGTCTATATATAAAATATACATAGCCGTCCACATCAGTCAACACCCTAAAGATAGGTCGGTAAGTCTCTGATCACCTGCATGCATGTGATGCATGTGATCTGTACAGATTTCCAGAAGGAGTGGAGTTTGAAAGAGTGGAGAGACTAGGAGAGAAGTGTCCTAGGAGACCGGCTGGATTGGCGTCAATTAGCGAAGGCCTATGCCCAGTAATAGAACTTAAAGGGTTGAGTGCATTGGGTGGGAAATATACGTTTTTTGCTCTCATACTTCGATATCACCAGCCGTAGAGTTCAAACCGAGCGTTGAACCGGGAATTATCTATGTTTTAAACTAGTGTCGCATGATCTAGAAATATATTAATGATGCTAATAGGTTAAAATCATTGCTAATAGGTATTTAATTAACCTAACCTACCTAACGTTTCGTTGGATCAAGGGATTTTTTAAATCGGTAATCTAGATATTTCAAGTTATGTTGGTCGAGGTCAAGGGCGTAAATGCAGAACGGCCTACATTTGTGAGGTGAAAGTATTTTGATACATGATTATTGGACTAAATATTAAATTCTCAGAATTAAGTACACATAAAAATTAAATAACCTCCATATTTATTATTACGGCATCTACTAATGTGCAGTAGGTATTACTGAATATTACGGGTAGGTAACTCTCGCTTATAATCATAGATGTAGGATCCTAAGGTTATAATTTACTGTAGTTGGATAGCTCGAAGTAGTTTAGTAATAGTAGGGTAGTACTTTACCAAGAACGGTTAGCTTCATACGTAATGAAATCACAATGGTTCCTTAAATAACGTTTATGATTTTTATGATTGTGATTATTAGGTACTTTGGATAATTGCCTATTAAAGTGATTGTGTCATTGATTTATTGTTGTTTTACTATGCATAAATCTTAAGAGAAGGTGTTGGCTATATGTTCTTACAAGTTTTTAATCATATTTTGTCTTGTTGGTTCGTCTGTGAGGGTCAAATATTGCAACTAAAATTTAAACCAGTTAACCGTAACTGATTGACCTGTAATAGATACACGTTTGCTTTGGAATTATTTATAACAATTGCTAGTTCTTTTTAATTTATTTATTTTTAGTTATTATTTTGATTTACTTAAAGCTTATGAGGTTCGAAACAACATCATAAAAGCGCAAATCGTTTGTGTATTTACATAGGTATCTATTTAATTCAGTTAAATATAAATAAACGAATATTTATTTTGGTACTACTAACAAGTGGTTTTAATTTAACAATTCTAATGTAATTTTATTAATCAACGCACTATTGTTATGGATTACACTTTTGTTTTAGTTTGATAACACTTTTGTTTTAGTTTTAGCCACTGGAACTGTTATTATGAATTGATTATACAGGTGACTTATTAATTAAAATTTATTTTTGTAATTTTATTTTACAAACCTCCGAGTTTTTGATTTAGGTACCTACTAAATAGTACTAATAGGACGGCAAATAAAGCCGTTGGTTATTATTGGATTTGGAACCATGTGAAATAGTCGTTAACCTTGTTAAAGGTTCTAATGAGAGCTTTAAGACAGCTGACACGGGTTGCCTAATAATTCGTAATAGGAGCCTTATTTGAAGCAAGGCTCCTCCAAGCAAATTCCTTCCATTATCAATCCGCACTAGAGCAGAGTTATTCTGCATTGTTTTATAAGATCACCATGAGTAAACTGTTTCATTAAAATAAGGTACAATAATTTTATTTTTATCATCCGGCTTTCCTCGTCTCATGTGAAGGTTTTAGGTCATAGGCCAACACGTTAGTTAAGTGAGTGATTTACATCTATGAAATTAATGCATGCGGGTTAACTTACGAAGTTTTCCTTCACCGACAACTTATGTCATAAATAAAATCAATTACGAACATAATCTCTAAACTCCAAGGTTCCTCGGGCATGAATCATGTTTGTTCTACTTATTTAATCACAATTAAAAAATGATCCGTTATTATTATTTTTTGAGTGAAAGCCTGGAATTAACTATTATAGTTGTAGGCTGCCTATTTATCTACTTTGCTTCTCCTGCAAATGTGTCTAGATTCGCAATTTTATAACGATAATTATGTCTTTCTATCTGATTCAATGTAAGTGGCCATTGCGGCCTATGGCTAGCTTTTACTAGCCCTTAATGGGATTAGAAAATTACGCTCAATAATAACTCAAAAATGGACTTGGATAGGTACGACTTCGAGACTGGGAATATTTAACATTTTACCTTAGGAAGATAACGCAACTTAAATTGGAAACATTTCAACTGTTAATTAGTTATTTGCTTTCAATAACTGTTAGGTATAACTGTTAAATATTAACGCCAGAGTACCTATCTAATGCGAGATGCATTGCCAAATTTACCTTCAGCTCTAATTTTGTCGTATTTTTTGAAAAGGTCAACATCATAACTAGTTCTTTCATATTCGATTAAAAAAATTATACTTACGGGGTGTAAAGGCTGAAGAATTTTGTTATGCAAGTGTATTCCACCAACTTCCACTAGAGACGGCGGGATCGAACGGACGCCGTTCCATACATGGTACGTGTTGATCAACACCACGCTAGTGTTTTTACCAACATTTTCCAGTTTGGGTAACCGTTTCCCAAGCTTCTTCTCTAAAATCCGTTGCTCCTCCCAGCGTATTGCAATCTCATACCACCATATATAGAAGTAGTGGCACACCGCATTTTGAACTCGTTCGAAGAAATTCATTTCAGACGTGAAAGGCAGCATCATTTCAGGGACGTGGGCCGGGTTATTCCAAGCGCCAACTCTTCG
Organism: Urbanus proteus proteus; assembly: GCA_018251915.1. Lineage (NCBI taxonomy): Eukaryota > Metazoa > Arthropoda > Insecta > Lepidoptera > Hesperiidae > Urbanus > Urbanus proteus. Next base: position 2,924 of record DWPV01001086.1, on the reverse strand, counting down.
CGGTGTCCACGGTAGCATAGATGTGGACATCAGCCCGATTGACGGCAGACCGTAGTTGTGGATAATGCCCAACATACAATCACTGTTGAAATGTTCCACTAAAATTAAGTCATAATCACCTTTCGCGGCGACAAATTCTTCGAACAGTTTCGAGTCTAAAATCCGCTTGCAAAGTTGCAGGTTCGATTTCGCCAAACCAGTGATTAGTGGTATGTGCTCAAAGTATTTTTCGAAACCGAAAACTGAATAATCGAAATTTCTTAAATCTACTACTTCTACGTTTAAAGGCGCTAAGCTTCTTAGATCAACGTCGCGGCGATTCGACTGGTTTTGAGTAGGAAAGAAAGATACTACGGTCAAATTGTGTCCCCTAGATTCCAACTCCTGCAGTAACGGCTCAAACACCATGTAATGACTTTTTCCTGGGTACGGTAATAAGCAGAGGATGTTGTATGCGCTAGTTTGTATCCATATTAACGTAAACATAAACACTCTCGGAAGAAACATAGTGATAACTATTTCAGCGGTACATTTCTTCAAGAACACTTGTTTAAATGAGTAAATCGGTTAAATGAGACGTGCGCTGTTCAGACCGATTCCAGCTAACTGAGCTGAGCCCGGTGATGGATTAACGTAGATGCAACGTTATTGCAGTGGGCTGGCCACTAATATGAAGTATATACGAGTGTAAATCTGTTACAGTGCACACGGGATGTAAACACTTATTATGTAAGACATACGCAAAATAGACGGGTGTGCCAGATGGGATTTCGTAATTTAGTACCTATAGATAGGTATAAAAAGTACTGAACACGTGCTTATTAAATTAATTTCAAAGATTCATTTCATTTCTTATTCATTAGTTTTGTGAGAATCTGATAAAAAATGAATAACGTATCTGACAATGCACCTTAATAAATCTTTATTATAATTACATTTTGTTTCTTAACATTCAAATGTTTAAATTCAAATTATTGAATGCATATATGTACCTAATGTATTCAATTCTATCTGTGTGATTAAAAATGGATTTTGGTTCCTTTGATTTTTTAACTTTTCAACGCCCGGCACTTTCATTTTTGGGTAGGTACGAAATGAATGATGCCCTTTACTGATCTAAACCATTAGGATGATGATCATTAGTCGACCAGTTAACCTTAAGTAGGTATAACAACAAATCGTTCCAGATTTCCTAAAAAGGTAAGAAATCATAGCACTAATGTCAAGTTCGCAGATATTTCATGTTATGGTATAACGTATGAACTAGTTTATATAATTAGACTTAACGATGAAGACCTTCGTACGATAATTCTGTAAATGAATTTTAAGATGCAGTAAACATAATTATTACGAAAAAATAATGTTAGTTTTACAGGTATAGGCTTAGACAAAACAGACAACGAACATTTTCAACCCTAAATATAAATTCTAGAACTTTATTATTGTATGTGCCATATATCCATCAGCTAAAATGGATGGCAAAATGTTTTAAAAAGGGAGGGCGGGAGTTTAAATCTCATTTAACTCCTAAGCGGAAGCGAAGTGGTTTATCGTCAATAATATATTTTAAAGACTACCATAGAACTGTCTATTCCATTATTTCCCTCCCCTCTCTCTTTCTTATATGCTGGATCTACCAGTATGGATGTACAATTATTGATTAAAACAACTTGTGAGATCTTATAAATTCAACTTTATTGCCTCAAAGATTTTACAAAAATATTTTTGAAATTAATTCGCCATTAAAATAGCAAAAATCGAAGTTAATTATAAAGATTTTTAATGTTTAAAACTAATTGATGCAATTAATCGGAAATGTAAAAAAGTTGGAAAGTCTTAAAAATATATGTAATAATGTACAAAACAATAGTAGTAGGATGTTTGAGATGTTTGAGTTTTATTCTCATAAGCTAACATTAGCTACACTGTTTATTTTAAGGCTAACCTCAGGCTTTAACGATATTTGAAGCTATTTAACGTTAGTTAAGTTATTTAAGTATCTATGGACAACAGTGACCTCGACTTTAGGCTTTTATACTAATAAAAGAAAATAAAACTTTTATTCGACTATCGTATCATCAGGAGCACTTCGCGTTTTGTCTGGTTTACTCTTTTTTTTGCCCCCTTCCTTTTCCGCTTCTATTATAGCTGAAAAAATGGCGCCAGATTTTAATTTCTTCAAAATCCTCATGTCGTGGTATGGATGCGTGTGCGCAGCTATTCTGTAAGTAAGAAGATTGTAAGTACATGGATTTACTTAAACTTCATATTTCATTTCACACTCTCTGCTTTTTATAAATCAAAAAATTTTAAATTTTGGTAATGCGCTGACCAGATTTTTGTTGAATAGGTAATTTTTTGTAAGTAAAGTATCTATTATAAATTTAATTATCTCTGGAGCAATATTATTAGAAAGAACTTTAAAAATTTTGAGCAATGGCGTGGAATGATTCACGTTTTTAATGTAGCACATATTATATATTATGCCATGTAAAAACTTTATGCCGATGAACTTTATGTGACAACAATAGCTTTAGTAACGACGAGCCGCTTATATCTGTAATTGTTCGTTTCGTTTGCCTTTGAAAAGTCCACTAAGGTATTATATTATTCCTATAGTACTTGACGTACCTTTGTATAACAATATCGTCTTTAGTAATAACATATGCTGGACACTTGGCTGCATGGTTGAGGTAGTCCACGCATCGCCATTGCCGCGACTTGTCTCTGTTCGTGTGCTTCAAGTAGTACATGAACCGGTTGAGGATAATCTGTAGAGAGCCTTGGTTTGATACTGTGTATTGGAGCGCTGCGTTACCTGAAATGATCATGCATTATTTTTTTTTTATTTTTTTATGTTGTATATAAAGTACCGAATGAGTAATAGGGTACTTCATATTAATTACAATCTAGCCATATTTAAG